>CAUYLG010024970.1:0-35367 GCA_963573385.1 Cacajao melanocephalus | reverse complement strand
CACTGGTTTCTTCCCATTTTTGTGGATTTATCCACCTGTCGTCTTTGTAATTGCCGACTTTCAGATTGGGTCTGAGTGGACGTCCGGCTTGTTGGTGATGAAGTTTTTTCTGTTTGTTTGTTTTCCTTCAGCGGACGCCCTTTCCCCACAGAGCTAGGCCTTCCCGGGTTCAGCTGTGCTTACTGTGAAACTCTCAGTCCTCAGCGCTTCCAATTGCTGTTTTTTTTGTGAGGATGGGACCAGCCGAGCCCGACTCAAAGGGCACCCCGTCCCGTATACTCTGCACTGAGAAGCGCCACGCCGGGGCACCGGCAAAACAGCCGCGCCAGCCAAAAGAGTCGCGCTGGCGACCCGTGTGGCTCCTCCGCCAGGAATCTCCCGGCCTGTGGGCAACAAAAATTCGTCTAAAAGTGCAGCGTCCACTCGCTCTCTGCCCTTTCACTGGGAGCTATAATCCTGAGCTGCTGCTAATTGGCCATCTTGGATCTCTCTCCTGTCTCCTGATTTTTTAGTGATCGCCATTGTAATTGATGTGAGATGGTATCTCAATGTGGTTTTGACTTGCATTTCTCTAATGATCAGTGATGATGAGCTTTTTTTCATATGTTTGTTGGCTGCATAAATGTCTTCTTTTGAGAAGTGTCTGTTTATATCCTTTGCCCACTTTTTGATGGGGTCATTTTTTTCTTCTAAATTTGTTTAAGTTCTTTGTAGATTCTGGATAATTGCCCTTTGTCAGATAGGTAGATTGCATTTCTCCCATTCTGTTGGTTGCCCTTTCTCTCTAATGATATTTTCTTTTGCTGTGCAGAGGTTTTTTAGTTTCATTAGATCCCATTTGTCTATTTTGGCTTTTGTTGCCATTGCTTTTCATGTTTTAGTCATGAAGTCCTTGCCCATGCCTATGTCCTGAATGGTATTGTCGAGGTTTTCTTCTAGGGTTTTTATGGTTTTAGGTCTTACGTTTAAATCTTTAATCCACTTGGAGTTAATTTTTGTATAAGGTATAAGGAAGGGATCCAGTTTCAACTTTCTGAATATGGGTAGCCAGTTTTCCCAACACCATTATTGAATAGGGAATCCTTTCCCCATTGCTTGTTTTTGTCAGGTTTGTCAAAAATCAGATGGTTGTAGATATGTGGTGTTACTTCTGAGGCCTCTGTTCTGTTCCATTGGTCTCTATCTGTTTTGGTACCAGTACCATGCTGTTTTGATTACTGTAGCCTTGTAGTATAGTTTGAAGTCTGGTAGCATGTAGCATGATGCCTCCAGCTTTTTTTGTTTGTTTGTTTGTTTGTTTATTTTTTACTTAGAATTTTCTTGGCTATGCAGACGCTTTTTTGGTTCCATATGAAATTTAAGGTGGTGGTCTCACTGTGTTTCTCAGGCTGGTCCCAAACTCCTGGGCTCATACAATCCTCCAGCCTCAGCCTCCAAAGTAGCTGAGACTACAGGCATGTGCCACTATACCTGGCTAATTTTGTTTGTTTGTTTGAGACAGAGTTTTGCTCTTGTTGCCAGGCTGGAGTGCAATGGCCCAGTGTCAGCTTACTGCAACCTCTGCCTCCCAGGTTCAAGTCATTCTCCTGCCTCTGCCTCCTGAGTAGCTGGAATTACAGGCATGTGCCACCATGCCTGGCTAATTTTGTATTTTTAGTAGAGACAGAGTTTCTCCATGTTGGTCAGGCTAGTCTCAGACTCCTGACCTCAGATGATCCACCCACGTTGACCTCCCAAAGTTCTGGGATTACAGGCATGAGCCACTGTACCCAGCCTCATACCTGGCTAATTTAAAATTTTTCTTTGAGATGCAGTATCTCTATATTGCTCAGGCTGGTCCTGTACTCCTGGCCTCAAGTGATCCTCCTGCCTCAGCCTCCTGAGTAGCTGGGATAACAGGTGCCAGCCACCACACCCAGATTTTTTTTGTTTTTAATTGATTTCTAATATTGTCTTTGTTATTTCATTGCTTCTGCTTAGTTTGGATTTATTTTGCTCCTCTTTCTAATTTCTGAAGATAGAAGCTTTGATTATTTTCTTTGAGCCCTTTTTTTTCTAAGCATTTAATACTATACATTTTTCTCTTAGCTCCATCCTACAAATTTTGATGTGTTTTCTTTCCATTTTTGTTCCATCCTAAATATTTTCTAATCTTCCTTGAGGCTTCCTCTTTGACCCATGGGTTATTTATAATATGTTAGCTTCCAAGTGTTTGGAGACTCTCTTGTTATCTTTGTTTTTGATTTTGGTGTAATTTCATTATGACCATATAACATAGTTTTTCAGTAAAACTCTTAGAAACAGAAAGTGGAATGGTGGTTAGGGGATTTGGGAAGTGAGAAAAGGGAGCTGCTGTTCAGTAAGTGTAGAGTTTCAGTTTTACGAGATGAGAGTTCTATGGATCTACTGTATAACAGTGTGCATGTGGTTAACACTACTATACTATAACAGTGGTTAAGATGGTAAATTTGATGTTATACCCTTTATACCACAGTTAGAAAAATCTCAAGGTGCATACAGGTTGAAATATACCATAGATTTTGATAATGGACTGGAACCTGTATGGACTTACCGTTCCACTTTGCCTGGGACTTTCCCAGTTTTATTTTAAAAATAAAAACCTCTAAATATTTTTATGTTTTTTTTTTAAAAAGAACATACTTTGTATTATTTAAACTCTTTAAAATTTTTGAAGATTTGCTTTTATGACCAAGAATATGGTATGTTTTTGTGAACATTATACATGCAGTTGAAAAGAACATGTAGTCTACTGTTGTTGGCTGGAAGGTTCTACAAACATCAGTTAGACTCAGTTTGTTCATGATATTGTTTTGCTAGTTCTATTAATTACTAAGAGGAGTGTTGAAGTTTCCGCATGTAATTATGAATTTGTTTCTTTTCTGAGTCTGTCAGTTTTTGGTTCATGTATGTTAAAGCTCTTTTGTTTGGTACATACACATTAAGAATTGCTGTGTCTTCTTGGTGAATGTACTCTCCTATCATTATATAGTGTCCTTCCTTATCCCTCTCTGGCAATTTTCTCTGCCTGCCTCAAAGTCTACTTTGTCTGAAATTAATATAACCATTACAAATTTCTTTTGATTCGTGTTTCCTTTGTATATATATTTGCCTATCCTTTTACTTTTAACCTACCTATATCATATTTGAAGTGAATTTCTTCTAGGCAGCATATATTTGGATCTTTTTTTTTTTAATCCAACCTGACAATCTATGCTGCTGCTTCTTTATTTTGTTTTTGTTTTTGGAGTCAGGGTCTCACTACGTCACTCAGGCTGGAGTCCAGTGGTATGATCATGGCTCACTGCAGCCTTGACTTCCTGGATTCAAGCAAGCATCCCTCCTAAGCCCCACAAATAGCTGGTACTACAGGCATACGCCATATTTGCAGAAACAGGGTCTCACTGTGTTGCTCAGGCTGGAATATTTGCTTCTGCATTGGGATGCTTAAATAATTTTAATGTAATATAATATTTATATTTAGAACTACTATCTTATTTTCTATTTGTTCCTTCAGTTTTCATTTCTCCAGTTTTCTTTTTCTGCTTCTCTTGGGTTATTTGAAATTTTTTAGTATCCTTTCCTAAATTATGTATTTTTTAAAGTATTAGCCCTTTGTATCTTTTTTTTTTTTTTTAGATGGAGTCTCACTCTGTCCCCCAAGTTGGAGTGCAGCGGTGTGATCTTGGCTCACTGCAACCTCCGCCTCCCGGATTCAAGCGATTTTCCTGCCTCAGCCTCCTGGGTAGCTGGGATTACAGGCATGTGCTACCATGCCCAGCTAATTATGTATTTTTAGTAGAGATGGGGTTTCACCGTGTTGGTCAGGCTGGTCTCAAACTCCTGACCTCGTGATCCAACTGACTCGACCTCCCAAAGTGCTGGGATTACAGGCGCGAGCCACCATGCCCGGCCTGCTTTTTTTTTTTTTTCTTAGTTGTTGCTCTAGGGATTCCAGTACACATCCTTAACTTTTCACAGTCTGTTTTGAATCAATATCTCACCATATCAAGTAGAATGTAGAAATCTTACCGTCATGTAGACCCCTTTGGCCGCCCTGCTTTATATTGTAGTGGTCTTATATATTAGATCTACATACATCAAAAACTGTACCATACTATATTATAATTTTAGTTTTCAACCATTAAACACATTTTAAAGAACTCAATAAGAGAAGAATAGTCTGTTGTACTCAACCAGGTATTTACCAGTTCTGTTGTTTCTTCATTCCTAATGTTCCAAGTCTCATTTTTTTTCCAAGTCTCGTTTTGATATAATTTCCCTTCTTTTTAGAGCGGGTTCATTGGCAATAAATTCTTTGTTTTCTTTCCGTTGAAAACGTCTTCAGCTTACCTTTATTCCTAAAGGCGTGTGTGTAGGATGAGGAATTCTAGATTGACAGTTCTTTTCTTTCACCGCTTTAAAAATGTTTTGCTTTTTTTCTAACTACTGTGGTTTCAGATAAGAAATCCGCAGTCATTTGAATTACTGTTTCCCCATAAATAATGCATAATTTTTCTCTGATTGCTTTTAAGATTTTTTTTTTTTTTTTTTTTTTTTTTGTCTTTAGTTTTTCACAGTTTGTGATGTGTCTCGGTGTGGATTTCTTTGGGTTTAGCCTCTTTGGAATTTCCTGAGCTTCTTAAATCTGGCCATTCACCAAATCTGGTACATTTTCAGCCACTATTTTTTCAGATATTTTGTCTGTATCATACTCTTCGTCTTCTCTTTCTGGAACTTCCGTGAATCAGTTGTTAAAGACTTTTCATTATTGTCCCACAGGTCTCTAAAGTTCTGTTCCTTTTCTTAGTTCTTTTCTTCTGTGCTGTTCAGATTGGATGATCTATTAATCCTTTTAATTTCACTGACTCTGCTCTGTTTTCTCTGTTCTTTTATTTCTATTATTGTATGTTTCAATTCTAAAATTTCCATTTGGTTTTTCTTTATATCTTCTGTTTCTCTTCTGAGACTTTATATCTTTTGATTCATGGCAAGAGAGTTTGGCTTTACTTTCTAGATCGTTTTTATGATGACTTCTTTTAAAGTCTTGATCAGATAATGTGAATATCTGGATCATCGCAGTGTTGACTCCTATTAGTTTTGTTTAATGTGAGTTGAGATTTTTCTGGTTCTTCATACGCCAATTTTGAATTGTATGTTGGACATTTTAAAATGCTGTATTATGCGGTCTTTATTTATTTTATTTTTTTGAGACTGAGTCTCGCTCTGTCACCCAGGCTTGAGTGCAATGGCACAATCTCTACCTCTGGGTTCCAGTGATTCTTGTGCCTTAGCCTCCCAAGTAGCTGAGATTACAGGTACCCACTGCCACGCCCAGCTAATTTTTGTATTTTGAGTAGAGTCAGGGTTTCACCATGTTGGCCAGGCAGATCTCAAATTCCTGATCCCAAGTAATCCACCCGCCTCGGCCTCCCAAAGTGCTGGGATTACAGGTGTGAGCCACTGCGCCCAGCCAAGACTCTAAGCCTTTAAATTATATGGAGAATGTCGATATTTTCATCAGGTGAGCAACCCACTTGGGTCCATGCTGCAAGTTATGACCGTCCTCTATGCTTTGTGGTTCTCATGTCATTTCCATGTGTAAGGGTTTTGAGGTGCTCTTTGGGTCTGTTTCATATGTGTGAGAAACAGTGGCCAGCCTGGAACTTTGGTAATGGTATGTTTCATAGTTCAGTCCTCAAAGTCTGTGTATGCTGTTTAGGGTCAGATTCATGCCTGGGCTCAGTGATAAACCCAGGAGTTAATAAAGAACTTTAACAAACTGCTTTACTTGACTTTCCCAGGCTCCTCCCTTTGTGCAGCATTTCTATTACTTTCTGCCACCTTTTTGGTGCTTCAGCTAGAAAACTGGAGCTTTCCCTAACTTGCTCTGCAGTGTACTTACTGCAGATGTCCCCATCTGGGGCCCCAGAGTGAGAGGGCAAAGAGAGAACCTCGAACCACAGCTCCTCCAGTTGGAAAGGAAGTTTCCCTTCTCTTCGAGTTTTAGGTTCCTCCTGGCCTCCTTTGCCACCACTGCTGTTGACATGGGATTGTTTGGAACTTGAGCGTGAGAGAATAGAGAAAAAGAGGAAGGAAAAAGGACATTTCTCCTGTCTTTCTCAGCATTAGGAGTCCCCTTTTCAGTTCCACAAGCCAGAACCAGAGGGCTCCCCCTGGAGGTCTTTGTTGGCATTAATGCTTACTTCTCAGTTTCAAACTGGTGACTTGAGGCCAGTGACTAGCAGACGGGAAGACTGATAATCTCACTTTTGATTTGGAAGTACTTCAAATTCTGGTCATCTTCCCCAATACACCAGATACCATTTGCTTTTCCAAGTCCTCAAATAGCTGCCCAATGCATTCCGTCCAGGCTTTATAGCTGCATTCAGTGGGACAGCCTAGATGGAGTGTGCTTACTCCATCTCACCAGGAACTGAAACCCCACCACACATCTTTGAGTGGGAGAATTAACGTGCTCAAAATTCAGGTTTTAGAAAGGACTGTGGCCAGATTTGAATAGGATGAATTAGAAGGGCTAAGATGAGACCCCCATTAGAAACCTGTAATAAAAACTAAAAGTGATAAGAACTCAAACTAGTGGGACAAAAGTAAGAGTGCAAAAGTGGAGGATAGTGAGAACCAGTGCAAGAGATGTTTTCTCACACCCACTATCCTATGGAATACATTAATTCAGCATCACTGTCCAAACGTTACAACCAGAAAGAAGACCCACATGGGGCACTGGTAATCCTTACAGTCAGAGCTGGGACTGACTTTATTTGTTCATTTTGAGACAGTCTCACTCTGTCACCCAGGCTGAAGTACAGTGGCACAGTCTCAGCTCACTGCAACCTCTGCCTTCCAGGTTCAAGGGATTCTCCTGCCTCAGCCTCCACTGGGATTACAAGCATATGCCACAATGCCCAGCTAATGTTTTGTATTTTTAGTGGAGACAGGGTTTTGCCATGTTGGCCAGGCTGGTCTTAAACTCCTGACCTCAAGTGATCCGCCTGCCTTGGCCTCTCAAAGTGCTGGGATTATAGGTGTGAGCCACCGTGCCCGACACAGAGCTCAAACTGACTTTAAAGATCACTTTATTCAACAATAAATTTCTTTTTAGCAGTTTCATTGGTATGTAATTTATATACCATACAGTTTACCTGTTTAAAACACATAGTTCAGGCAGGGCACTGTGGCTCACACCTGTAATCCCAGCGCTTTGGAAGGCTGAGATCACTTGAGGCCAGGAGTTGACCAGCCTGGCTGACATTGTGAAACCCTGCCTCTACTGAAAATACAAAAATGAGCCAGGCGTAATGGCAGGTGCTTGTAATTCTAGCTACTCAGGAGGCTAAGGCGGGAGAATCGCTTGAACCTGAGAGGTGGAGGCTGCAGTGAGCCAAGATGGGGCCACTGCATTCCCACCTGGGTGACAGAGGGAGACTCTGTCTCAAAAATAACAAAGTGTGTAGTTCAATTGGTTTTGATATGTTTACATAGTTGTGCAACTATCACCATAATATAATTTTAGGACTTTTTCATCCCTCCAGAACAAAATCTTACAGCAATTAGCAGCCACTCTCATCCCCAACCCCAACTCCCTACCCCGCCCAACCTAGAAAACCACTACTATGTTTTCTTTCTCTACCAATTTTGCCTATTCTGGACATTTAAAAATAAATGGAATCATAAAAAGTTATCTTCTGTGGATGGCTTCTTTCACTTATGTAATGTTTGGAAGGTTCATCAATGTAGCAGATAGCAGCACATCATTCCTTTTTTATTGCTGAATAATATCCCATTGTATGGATAATGCCACAGTCTGTTCATTCATTCATCAGGTGATGGATATTTTGGGTTGTGACAGAAATAAGAATAAAAACTGCAGTTGACTGAAAGAAAGCTTTCATTAAGTGAAAGATTTCTGCCAGTTCAGGAAGAGGAAACCAATTTTTTATACATATGGAAGTCTTCTCTTAAATATTACTGTTTCTTTCCTTTAATTGATTTTCCAAATTCTATTTCATAAGTGATCGCAATCACTGTTCTTTGCTTAGATTTTCCCCAATGTCTATAGCTGTTCCAGCCCCTCAGTCTAGACCACCATGAGTCTGAGAACTGTGGATTAGGAAAGCTGATCATTGGTCCAACCCCCTCACTCTACACGTGAGAAACTCACCGAACTCTGGTACCCTCTCGGGACACACAGGGGGACCTGGCACCCTTCCCTAAAGTGTTCTCTGTTTTTCTGCCTTTCCCTCCAGGTGCAATATCAGCTACTTAGAAGAATGGCTTAAAGATAAGAATTTGCAGAACAGCTTAGCAAAGGAAACTTTGGAGCCCCTTTCTCAGGCAGCCTGGTTGCTTCAGGTCAAGAAGACCACAGACAGTGATGCCAAAGAGATCTACGAACGCTGCACCTCACTGTCTGCTGTGCAGGTGACCAGGCTTGCTTAGTGTCTCCCTGGCTCTTCCCTGACACATCAGTGCAATGGGCATTACCTTTCTTGGCCTAGCCAGCTGTGGGCACCCTGATTTTGTCTGTTCTCTCAGGAGCATACCTATCACCCATGGCTCACCCTTTTATCTAATAAGTATTTGTTAAATACTAACTCTAGGTCTTAAAAACACAGAAATGGGCTGGGCAAGGTGGCTCACAACTGTAATCCCAGTACTTTGAGAGGCCGAAGTGGAAGGATTGCTTGAGCCCAGGAGTTTGAGACCAGTCTGCGCAACTAGCAAGATGCCGTCTCTACTGAAACAAAAAAAAAAGCTGGGTGTGATACCACACACCTTTGGTCCCAGCTACTCGGGAGGCTGAGGCAGGAGGATCACATGAATCCAGGGGTTCGAGGCTGCAGTGAGCCATGATCATGGCACTGCACCCCAGCCTGGGCAATAAAGGGAGACCCTATCTCAAAAAAAAATCACACACACACACATACAGACAAATGTCTGTCATGTGTTCCCTGCCCACTAAACTCAGAAATGTGTATGTGGAGGGGTGGGCATGTGGGAGGTGGGGAGGCTGGAAGAGCCTCCTCTTATTATATGATTGTCTGATTTGCCTTTGCTCCCTGTGGCACTTTTCTCCCCCTGTCTTTTCTTGGAAATAGGTAACACAGCAATTATTGGCTAAAAGAACGACCTGTGCTTCCCAATGGTTCCCAATGACCAGAATCATTATTTTATGAACAGAGTTATTATTTTGCATGGTCTAACACAATGTTGTGTAATGTTTGCAGATCATAAAGATCCTTAATTCATACACACCTATAGATGACTTTGAGAAGAGAGTGACTCCATCCTTTGTTCGCAAAGTACAGGTGAGATTCTTCAGGATGTGCCTTTTAATTTTACCTCCAAACTATGGAATAAGATGTTGATATTTAATTAACATTATAGAAATCCAGGATTTGCAAGAACTGTGCAAAAATAATAAAATAAAAATATAAATCCAGGATTAAAGTACATTTACCCACATATGCAAATGAAAGGCACCCATCTCAAAGTAAGCAGGAAATTTTCCTGTGAAAATTTTCAGAATACACCTTAGTCCAAGTGGGAAGGGAATAAAAACACCAAAACCATGACTCCCTTGCTGTATTCCTTCAACTTGTCTTATTTCTTATTGATCTTTGAATACTGTGAAAGTGGGCAGAGGCTGAATGGACACAGAGACTATTTTTCTGTTAAAATCATTTGGATAACCATTTTTTTCTTATATAATTCCTAAAGTTTCTCCCCTAATGAACTCTAGGGCAGCAGTTCTCCAAGTTTGTCTCACGAATCCCTGGAAGTCCTTGAGACACTTTCAGGAGGGTCTGAAAACTTCATTTTTCTAAATACGTACCTGTGGATTTTCTAAACAGATATCTGTAGATTTTCTTCATGTACTTCAACCAAAATAACATATCACAATAGATTGAATGCAGAAGCAGATATATGTTATATATAATATAGCATATATATTAAAATATGGCATATATATGGTTGTATATATGATAATAGAATCATATATTAAGTCAGACATTAAAGAGATTTGCAAAAATAGAAAATACTGCTTCTCACTAAATTGTCTTTGTTTTGGAAACATGTTTAACATTTATTAGCTTATTTTAATGAATTAATAAATGATTTTCATTACTAATATGGCAGATACCAATAGTCATACTCATATACACAAAAGCTTTTGGGCCCTTGTTAATTTTTTAGTATAAAGCGGTCCTGAGACCAAAAAGATTGCAAACCTATGAATGAAGAAGAAAGATAGGTTCAATAAAAATGTAATACTTCAAATCTACTCATGTTTGACCTTAGAATTATGCCATGAGAACAGATTAGAATAGAAAACAGATTTATGGTCAGCTCATCCCATGGGAAGTGAACTTCTGAAGTGAAACAGAGCAAGTTAATTGTTCATGGAGCTGATCTGGAAGCCCCGGATAGACTTTGGAATTGTGCCTATGTTAAAAAGCTCTCATGTATGTCATTTCACGTGATTGTGCAAGGAGTTCTTCACTAGAGATGGTTGCGTTTTGCCTTGACTTTCAGGTAGCAGTAAAGCAGAGCATGTTCATTTCCTTACTAATTTCTCCTCTGATTCTAATTTCAGGCTCTCCTAAGTAGCCGGGAGGATTCATCACAGTTGATGTTGGATACCAAATATCTCTTTCAAGTCACGTTTCCTTTTACCCCCTCTCCACATGCTCTCGAAATGATTCAGATCCCTAGCAGTTTCAAGCTTGGCTTTCTGAATAGGTTATAGCAGGAGAAAAAGTCAGTGCACTAGCTGGGCATGGTGGCTCACGCCTGCAATTTCAGCACTTGGGGAGACTGAGGCGGGTGGATCACGAGGTCAGGAATTCAGGACCAGTCTGGCTAAGGTGGTGAAACCCCAATTCTACCAAAAACTACAAAAATTTGCCAGGTACCACCGGTGGCAGGCATGTGTAATCCCAGCTATGCGGGAGGCTGAGGCAAGAGAATCACTTGAACCCAGGCAGCAGAGGTTGCAGTAAGCTGAGATTGTGTCACTCCACTCCAGCATGGGTGACAGAGTGAGACTCTGTCTCAAAAAAAAGTCAGTGCATTTTTTTCTCAAAAGCTAAGTGAAGGTTCAGTATGAGAGATATGGTTTATTAATTGGCAATGGAAATTGGAATGTGATTTAAGGAAGAAAATAGACTTTTCCCAAATGGGCCATGTCATTTCTCACTCACAGTGACAGTGCTGCTGCTGTAATTTTGTAAGAATTCACACACATCAGCTATAGTTGGAAAAGCAATGTCTCACTCTCGAATCTCAGCTGGTTTTTACTGAAATTCCTGGAGGGCTCATGTTTTCTTCCACGTGCGTCTTGATCTGTTCTGTCTTGTGGCAGGGCCCTTACCAGGAGGGAGTGAGATCTGGGGACACAGTGGTTTCCAAGTTTTCTGAGGTTCATATGGAGCCTGGGTACATTTACAGAGCTGCAAGTGGATTACAGGACTCAGTCTTCCAGGAAATAATCCCATTTGGCCACCATGGCCTGCCAAAAGGTCTCTTGCCCCATGCCTGCTGGGGATGGGAGGTTTTCATGAACTCCTTTTACTGAAAATGCCCTGCATTTAAAAATGTTTATTTTAGACCCTTCTAATTTTTAAGAGAGTGTTCAATCTGAGATGAATCACATGAAGTATTTTTATGTGTATGTCTATTTAAAACTAATATATTATTAAAGTTTAATTGCCATGTCATTTATCTTCTCTGAAAGAACTTTTCTTCAAATCTTACCTGCCAACATATTCACAATTTTTTTATTGTTTAATACCTTTCATACAATAACTTTTTTAAAAAAACTAAGTTTAAAAATGCAACCTAAATTATTTTCTCTCTCTAATCATTTCAATGTATTTATTTTTAAATTTTCTCATAAAAGTAACTAAAAAATTATGTCAGAGCCTCCTTTTGAGAAATCTGTGTTTCCCGAGTTTTATGGGAACTGGCTATTCCTTGTGCCGGCACACCTTCTCATTCCTCCCTTTCAGAGCCCAAAACCTCATTTGATCAGCACTCCTAGTCTCTGACCCGCAGATCCAGTGCTGTTCTGTTACCACCCAAGAATCCCAACAGCCACAGGTGATAGGTGTGATTCTATAATACAGACTTGTGTCTTAGGAGTAGGAATAATACATGATTATGAAGCAATATCACCCTGCTAATATGTAATAATGTCTTTTCATAAGTGATTTCGTTTAGCTCATTTCAATACATTGTACATGAAAAAATGAAAAGTAGAACTTTGTAATACTTTAATCAATAAAATTAATTACCAAATGAATTGGGTCAGATTCTTTCATTAAGAGGAGATGATGTGTCTTTTAAGTGCACAAGTTTTATGCCTTTCTTTAGGGTTGTACTGAAAGGTGCTAGAATCTTTATAGATTCATAATATCTCATTTAAAGTATATTAAAGTGTTTAGAGAAAGTAAACATACCATAAGTGCTGGCTCAGGTTGTGTCTCCAGGGGGCTTCCACACTGTGTCAAAATGAGGGGCTACTTGGCAGAAAATTGGCTGGGTTTCTGATCCTGAGCTGTGGCATCCGTGCCCTTTCTAGACCTTCCCTACACCGTGAGAAGCCATCACTGTTGATTTTCGGCTTCCATAAGTCAGGATTCATGCCTGCTTCACAGCACTTAACCCTGGGCTGGAAGCCAGAAATGTCGACCATTTCCTCTGTTGGCCTGTGAGCCCCAGAGGGCAGGTACCACATCCACATCCCTGCCTTCATCCTGCTGCTGATGAGGTGGAAGAGAACTGAAGAAGCAAAGTCCAGTTGGAGGACGCTGTGTGTGTGGTGGGGAGTCGACCTTGGGAAAAATTTTGTGTATGGAAAAATGGGAAGAGGCAGGCACTCACCTCACAGTCCTGATCAGTTCTACAAAGCTGACCGTGACAAGGGGACCAAAATAGAGAAATGTTAAGAACACGCAGCCCAGGTGACTGAGGGTTGCTCAGTGAGGGCGCAGACACAGAGGTCAAACCTGCCAAGGTCTCCCTCCACAGCGGGGCTGGGCAGAAGGTTCCAGGGGTGAGTGAGGGATGCAGATGGCAGCTCGCGCCCAGGAGGGAGCATAGAAGTGCAGTGGAGGAAGGAAGCAGGCTGAGAAGATAAGGAGATTAGTCAGTGGACAAGGTGCTTCACACCTCAGGCTGCTATTCCTCACCTCTCACCGTCTGTCTGCCCTGCGGCTCCCAGTGCTGACTCCAGAAGGTATGTGCATGCTGACCTGGTTAAAATACTCCAGCTTTTGAAATGCTCAGAAAATCATCCAAATGAGTACAGGCCACAGTGTTAGCAGGTCTTTCCGTGCAGTGGGAGCTCGGGTGAAGGCTTTTGTTGTTAATCTGTTGAATCTAATTCTTCTGTAATACACATGAATTTATTTTGAAATAGTAAAGTGTTTTTACATTAATGTTGGCATCAAGAAAGAGATTAAGCATGCTTAAAATTACTAAGTCAATTTTAAAATTTGATACAGGTGACACATGACAATGTAAGCCTCTGAGTACAGTCTATGGGGTTAGAGGTTTTTGTAGTTTTAACTCTGAGATACGTCCACATTGTTGTGTGTATCGGTTTGTTCTTTATTATTCTATGCCCGCTTCACAGTTTAGTCTACGACTAGCGAACATTTGGGTCTTTCTAGTTTAGGCCTTCTGTGAATAAAGCTGCTATGAGCTTTATGGGTTTTTTTGTTTTGTCTTTAGGAAATAAGCATTATTTTCTGTGGTGTACGTAGGCAGGAATAGAATTGCTTGGTCACAGAATATATGCGTTTCACTTTAGTAGGTCCTATTGCCCAGTTTTCTACAGTGGTTATACCGACTTCTACTCCCACCAGCAGAGAAAGGCAGTTCCAGGCTCTGCATTCTTGCCCACACTTTGCGTTGTCAGGCTTTGTAAGTTTTCTGATGGATAAGTAGTTGTATCACAGCATAGTTTGACTTTGTATTTCTTTGATGACTAATGATAATGAGCACCTTTTATATGTTTACTGACCATGCAGGTATCCTCATTTGCGAAGTGACTGTGCAAGCCTTTTGTCCATTTTAAAAATAATGTTTATTGAGATATGATGTCCACATGTTTAGTTTCACGTTTTAAAACCCATCATTTAAAAACATATATTTCAGTGGTTTTTTTTAGTTTATTTACAAGGATTTGCAACCATTGCCACTAATTCCAGAGAATTTTCATCACCCCAAAAAAGAAATCTCATACCCATTAAGCAGTCGCTCCCATCCCAGTTCCCTCTTTCTCCCTTGTTCTGTCTTCCCTCCACCTTGCAACTACTCATCTGCTTCCTGTCTCTCTGGATTTGCTGATCCTGTACACTTCACATCAGTGAAATTATATAATATATGGCCTTTTGTGTCTGGCTTCTTTCATGGGATAGCATTTTTCAAGTTTGATCATGTTGTAGCATGTGTCAGAACTTCATTCTTTTTTATTGCTGAATAGCAGTCTACTGGAGGATAGACATTTTGTTTATTCATTTGTCAGTTGGTGAGCACTTGGGTTGCTTTTACTTTTGGCTAATAACGCTGCTATGAACATTTGTAGGTATATTTTTTATGTGAACATACATTTTCTTTTTTCTTTCCTTTTTTTTTTTTTTTTTTGATATGGAGTCTCACTGCATTGCCCAGGCTGGAATGCATTGGCACAATCTCGGCTCACTGCAACCTCCGCCCCCGCAAGTTCAAGCGATTCTCATGTCTCAGCCTGCCAAGCAGCTGGGATCACAGGTGGCTGCTGCCATACTCAGCTAATTTTTGTATAGTAGAGACAGGGTTTCACCATGTTGCCCAGGCTGGTCTAAACTCCTGATCTCAGGTGATCCACCCACTTTCGCCTCTCAAAGTACTGGGATTACAGGTGTGAGCCACCACACCCAGCCAGCGAACATACATTTCCAATTATCCTGGGTATACATCTAGAAGTAGGATTGTGGGGTCATATGGTGACAGCTATATATTAAACGTTTGAATAACTGCCAAACCATTTCCCCACAGCTGTACCATTGGAAAATGACTATCCCATTTTACCTTCCCACCAGCAATGTATGAAGGTCTTTTTGTCCATTTTTAATTGAGTTAATGAAGCATTATTTTCAAAGTAAAAACTGGATATACCCTATGTATCCAAACACAGGAAGTTGGTTTAATAAATTGACACTCCATAGTACAGAATAATGCTGAACCTATTACCAAAAAAGGTAGATCTGTAAGTATTAACAGAATAAGCTAGATGAAGAAAGCAAGTAACCCTATTTGTGTGACTACCAAAGCTGTATCTTTGCGTTTGTGCCAGAAAAGTCTGGAAGAATAAACAACAAACTAAATAAGGGCAGTGAAAATGCAGTGCATGAGATGGGGGTTCTCATCTTTGGTATTGGTTCTTTTTAAAATAAACATGTATTTCTGTGGGAATTTTTAAGCCCTATATTGAGGTAAAACAGATATCAAAGAAAGTCTGTGCTTGGCATAAGGTTATTAGGGGAAGGTTCGAGAAGTTCTATGAACTCCTACTGCAGAGCAACTTCATGTCAAAACTTGTTAAACGGGGCATTTTGGTCTTTCTTATGAAAATGCTCATCGAAACATTGGCTCTAGCTGTGAAAAATTTCGTCATCATAAAAAGGATTATTGACAGTAAGTACAACAGAATATACTAAAATTAAATTTAGCATGTGATATAAATACTAAGTGAAAAACATCAAGATATAGAAATATAATCAGTATAATGAACAGTATGACCTCAGTGATCTCAAATCTATTCCTGCACACACCAAAATGTAAAAAGAAGTTTCTCTGATTGGTGGGATTATAGGTGATTATCTTCTTCCTTATACCTTCCCCCCCTCCAAACTTTCTACAATGCATATGTATGACATTTACAGTTTAAAAATGCTTTAAATTTAGTTTGTAGCTTGCCGATGTTTAACCAGTCAGGTCTAAAGTGCTAGCTACGTGATATGACTTAAGGCCCATATAACTCAAAAATTGGAGTCTCCGTTAAAAAATGGTGTTTTCCGGGAATATGCAATGGTATGAAGATGAAAATGCTATAATGTAAGTTAAAGTAGTATATGGTGTACAATTCCAATTTTTAAAAAGTTGCATATATCCTTATAAAGACACTAGAAGAAAACATGAAATGCCAGCAGGTCAGTTATTTGTTGGTGGAGGGCATGTGGGCGATTACTTTCACCTCTTCTTGTCCTTCTGTTTCCAGTTGTTTATTTATTTACTTATTTATTGAGATGGAGTCTCACTGAGTCACCCAGGCTGCAGTACAGTCATGTGATCTCGGCTCACTGCAACCTCTGCCTCCTGGGTTCAAGTGATTCTTCTGCCTCAGCCTCCCGAGTAGCTGGTATTACAGATGTGTGCCACAACACCAGGCTAATTTTTATATTTTTAGTAGAGATGGGGTTTCACCATGTTGGTCAGGCTGGTCGCAAACTCCTGGCCTCAAGTGATCCACCCGCCTTGGCCTCCCAAAGTGCTGGGGTTATAGGTGTGAGCCACTACGCTCGTCCCTCTGTTTCCAGTTATTTATAATGAACCTTATAAGCATCTTTTATAATTTGAAAAAATTAAAAATGTAGTTTGAGAAGAAAAACATTGCCTCTCTCTAGATATGGAACATCGGCCCTCTTTTCTACTTGTCTTTCTCTCCCGTGCCTCCCGCCATCCTTTCATTCCTCCTCCGCTTGGTGCCGTGGCTTCCTCTCGCCCTCTGTTCCTGTAGCTGCCCTTCTGTCTGGAGCTCATTTCCTCTTCTCCAGAACACAGCAATCTCTTAACCTAGTTTGTTTTCCTGCCGTCCCTTCTCTCTCTCTAACCTACTTCTGGAAGCACAAATGCTAGAATAATCCACATGGATGACGTGGCTCCCTTGCTTAACAGCTCGTGGCTCACCATCCTAATGCAATTACTGGGAGTGCTCAGCCCGACCTTGCTGCTGGCTGCCTTTACAGGGCTGAGGAGTGGGGTGCAACAGTCACCAAGCCCCACGGTGGGCCAGGCTTTGCAGGGCAGGCCCTTTCTTGTTAACTCACCTTTTGTGACAAAACCATGCAGAGGGTTCCAAAGTGTGTATTCACACTACTTACAGACTCAGCTCTGCCACTGACCTTGAACTTGCTTAATCCACCTGCTTTTCCTCAGCTGCAACACAGATGTCCTGCCTCCCTCCCAGGGTAGTTTTGAGAGGTGAGGGTTGGACACTCTGTGGCAGTTGGTAGCTGGTTTCCTTGTGAGCTGTTGACCCAAAGGGGTGCCCCGTATGCCTTTGTTGCCTAGAGGTCTCTGGAACTGTGCTGGCCGCCCCTTTGCTGTTGGAGCTCAGCCCAACTCATGAGCTCCCCACTCTCTCTCCAGCCCCAGGGTGGGCTCCACATGGCAGATGTTCCTTATCAGAAATGTCCCCACTGTCGCCTCCCCATAAATGTGTCCCTCTCAGATTTGACTCTTGAAATATTCAGACCAGGCCGGGTGAGGTGGCTCACGCCTGTAATCCCAGCACTTTGGGAGGTCAAGGCGGGTGGATCATGAGGTCAGGAGTTCAAGACTAGTCTGGCCAACATGGTGAAACCCTGTCTCTGCTAAAAATGCAAAAAGTTAGCCGGGCGTGGTGGTGGGCGCCTGTAATCCAAGCTACTCAGGAGGCTGAGGCACAGAACTGCTTGAACCTGGGAGGTGGAGGTTATAATGAGCCAAGATCGTGGCACTGCACTCCAGCCTGGGGGACAGAGTGAGAGTCCATCTCAGAAAAAACAAAAAACGTGGGGGGCTTCCCCATAAGGCTTTAGCTGGGCGCAGTGGCTCATACCTGTAATCCCAGCACTTTGGGAGGCTGAGGTGGGCAGATCATGAGGTCAGGAGTTTGAGACCAGCCTGGTCAACATGGTGAAAACCCGTCTCTAATGAAAATACAAAAATTAGCCCGGTGTGGTGGTGCACACCTATAGTCCCAGCTACTCGGGAGACTGAGGTGGGAGAATCACTTGAACCCAGGAGGAAGAGGTTGTAGTGAGCCGAAACCACCCCATTGCTCTCCAGCCTGGGTGACAGAGTGAGACTCCATCCAGCCTGGGTGACAGAGTGAGACTCCATCTCCAAAAAAAAAAAAAGAAATATTCAGACTAGTGCCCCCAAATATCTTTATGTTCAAGGGGTCATTTCTTTGAATCTTGATGAAGCTCACTTTTTGGAAAACCTACCAAATTGACAGGGGCACACCGGCTGCTCCCTTCCCCATTAACTGCTTTGCCCTCATCTCCAGCAATGGCAACCACAACCCCTTGGTCTCCCAAAGAAATCTGGGCCACAGCACTGACACCTCCCTCTCCTGGACCCCACACACCAAGTCCAGCTCCTTCTCCTTCTCTCTCCTACGCATGGTCCAAGTCCATCCACTACATTGCTTTGTGGACCTGAAAGGAAGAAGCTGTAGAACAAAACAAGATTTAAGGAGTTTACTTGAGCCAAAGTGAGGACAGATGCCTGAATGGCTCAGACCCAAGTTACCTTGGACATGATCTCTTGTTTGGCCTTTGTTACAAGCCATTTTTTAAAGGCAAAAAAGGGGGACAAGGAGTGGGCTGATACAAAGTTGTCAGGAATTCTCATTGGTTTACAGAAATAACATAGATTAGTGATTGGCTATACATTGTGATACTACAGGGTGTGGGTTATAGTGTTCAGTGTGGCATTATTAGGTTATTTTTAGCTACTTGTGCCAATAAAAAGCAGTTTCAAGAGACGAGGCTAGGCGTGGTAGTTCACGCCTGTAATCCCAGCACTTTGGGAGGGCTGAAGTGGGCAGATCACTCGACGTCAGGAATTCGAGACCAGCCTAGCAAACATGGCAAAACCCTGTCTCTATTGAAAATACAAAAATTAGCCTGACATAGTGGTGCATGCCTGTAATCCCAGCTACTTGGGAGGCTGACGCAGGAAAATCGCTTAAACCCGGGAGACGGAGGTTGCAGTGAGCTGAGGGTTTTGCCATGTTTGCTAGGCCACTGCACTCCAGCCTGGGTGACAGTGTGGTCCTCTGTCAAAAAGTAAAAAAAAAAAAAAAAGAGATGAATACATAGCTCAAAGTGGGGACTAGAATGTGATTGCTGTCTCATTTTCATGTCTCCCTGGGCCTGATAATTTGAAAAGACTTGCATTAAGTTACTTTCTCACCCTCAGTCCAGGACTTCCTTGCATCTTGCCTGAACCACTGCCATAGGCTCCTCTCATTCTTTCCTTGGCATCCCCAGCGTCACCCTGCCCCTGCCCCTCTCCCTCTTTCCCAAGGCAGCCATTGTTCCCACTACTGCTGCCACTCAGAGTAGCATGACCTTGCTGGCACACTCCCTGTATTACTGGCCTTGAGCTACGTGCTTTATGCACTGACTCTTATTCTCCTGACAACCCCAGAAGGGTAGGTTTTAAGATCTCCACTTGATAGATTAGCAAAACCAAACCTCAGAGAGGTCAGGTGACTAGACTCAGTGGCAGGCCAGGACCAAGCACCCAGAGCCTGTCCCTTTAACCACTAGATGCTTGTGCTGCCTCAAGGCTGCCTCCCTGCAGTGGCCTGGGCCTGTCAGTTGACTTCCCTGTGAACAGGCAGGGACCCTGGGTCTGTGGCTGTCAAATGTTTAATAAGTGGGTGCTTGCCTTGCAGGGAACCCACACCACACTTACTTAGCCTCCTGGCTTTGGTTGGGGTCAGGCTCCACCATTTGCTGACCCTTATCTTTACTCTAAAAGTTCACCCTGAGGGGAGGAATGTCTTTAAAAGTTTTAAATTATAGCATCCATTACAACAACGTTTTCCACTGTGAAACCCCACAGAATTGATATTGCGTTGCAAGGATCAATCCTGACTCTGTCTGCCAGCTGCCAAAAAAACCGGTTAGACATGTTAAGTTTAGAAAATCTATTGTCTGATGCTTTCTAGCTGATTAAATAAATGAGTTGTATTGATCCAGCATGTTGAAATAGTTGAAAGGTTATAAATTAACTGCATCCCACATGTAGACATTTGAATAGCTACCATGGTACAAAAAACAAGAGGTTTTAGAAAGCTAAAACTATTGCTTTTCTCACACCCCTTCCCTTCTTTTCACTTTTTTTCAGCTTCATCTTGGGTGAAAGATGTGTGATCAGACCTTCCTAGTTAATGTATTTGGCTCATGTGACAAATGTTTCAAACAAAGAGCTCTGAGACCAGTTTTCAAGAAATCTCAGCAACTCAGCTACTGTTCAACATGTGCAGAAATTGTAAGTGCCACTTAAAAAAAATTTTAGTTACCTGTCTTAGTCAAACGAGAGTCCTGTGACAGATGAGTTGCCATAGAATCAGTGTATATGACACACACTTTTCAGTATGCCTGGGCTTGGTGAGGCAGTGTAGCACAGAGGTCCGGGGTGTGGACTCTGGTGTCTGACTGCCTGGGTCCAAATCCTATTTATGTTCCTAGTTAGTGGTGTGCAAGGAGGTTCTCACCTCTCTCCTGAAGCCTATTTTCCCATCTGCAAATAGGCATACTAATATCACCTACATCAGGAGTTTTATGAAGATCAAATTATTTCATTTGATAACTTATTTTAAATAGTACCCAGCAAAGAATGTGCTCAATGAATGTTTTAGCTTTTATTATTTCTTAGGGCTAATACTTTTTTTGTTCTGACTTCTCCAAGTCTGCTTGGCAGGCAATCAAGCTAAAAAAGAATCCGGCAAATAAACAGTATGGGAGCATCTTTCCAAGGACAGGTCCCAGTGGTGTGTAGGTCCAGCTCTAACGAAGATGGAATCTTACAGGGCCTCAGTAGTGAGCAAAATTCAGCTCAAAAATACTCCTGGGGTCTAAGCCTTCAATAAAAACTAGGGACGGAATACAAATCCTTGAATTTTTCAGAGTATACAAAATCAAGTTCTCACCAGAGGTGTACAGGCTTCAGATCTTGCAGCAAAAATGCCCACGGCATCACTGAAGCCCTAGGAATTAGTCCCATCTCAGAGAATGTGCAAAGCTGCGCTGAATAGGGCAGCTGAGCAGAGCCCCCACATGGTGAAAAGTGGTAAAGCACTCCTCCTGAAAAGCCCAGAAGGAAATCACCACATATTTAAATAACAACAAGATCCATGATACATCGAAGAAAGGAAAGATGACTTTTACATTTTATCCAGCTGAAAAAGAAGACACTTTTTATCCTCCTGATTCCTTTGTAACCCCTGACAGTGATTACATTAAAAATTATTCCCATAAAGCAGATAGCAAGTTAACAGCCCAGGGCGGCATAAAAAGGCTTTGATACAGCCTAGCAGTTTTGATGTGTCTTCAGCCTTGGGGTAATGGGCTTCCACCGGTAGTATATTTCTACATTCTACGTTCTAACCTGGCTCTGCAAATTGTAGAACTGAGGACATTTAGTTCTTAAAAACAAACCTGCGGCCGGGCACGGTGGCTCACGCCTGTAATCCCAGCACTTTGGGAAGCTGAGGCGGGCGGATCACGAGGTCAAGAGATTGAGACCATCCTGGCCAACATGGTGAAACCCTGTCTCTACTAAAACTACAAAAATTAGCTGGGCGTGGTGGCATGTGCCTGTAGTCACACCTACTCGGGAGGCTGAGGCAGGAGAATTGCATGAACCAAGGAGGCGGAGATTGCAGCCACTGTACTCCAGCCTGGTGGCAGAGCAGAGCCTCTGTCTCAAAAAACAAAAACAAAAACAAAAAAAAACCATCCTGCTTTCTGGGGGCCTTATCCACCCCACC
Organism: Cacajao melanocephalus; assembly: GCA_963573385.1. NCBI lineage: Eukaryota > Metazoa > Chordata > Mammalia > Primates > Pitheciidae > Cacajao > Cacajao melanocephalus. The sequence goes on along the minus strand of CAUYLG010024970.1, from coordinate 13,508 downwards.
CACCCCACATTATTTATTAATCTAACTCTTCTGCTTTTTAGACAACTTCCTCTGAAGGCAGAATAAGCCCAAAAAGTCCCACATTTTGAGTCCTGTGTGGCACATAGTTTCTCCCTTACACAGGGGACCTGCCTGGAGGTACTCTTCCAGGGAGCAGTTGCTGGCTAGCTACTATTAGGTTGGTGCAACAGTAATTGCGGTTTTTGCCATTGCTTTCAATGGCATCGAAATACTTTGATACAATCTCTACTCTCTACTTGGGGGTTCCCACATATTCAGACGGCATCATTCAGCTGAGCAGACATCCAATAACTGACAGCTGGCCTTTCATCCAAGTGTTTGGGATTATGTAGACGCAGCCCCCATTGGGCCCTTTTCGTGAATAGGAGTGACCCTATACCTCAATCACAGTGGAAATGTAGCTGTCTTCAACTTTTCTGATCTCTGGCTTCCTTAGCTGGAGTTATCACCAAAGTACAAGAAGACACTTCGCAAACTGCCCAACCATTAAAATTTCCATGGCCTTGGTTGGGTGTGGTGGCTCACGCCTGTAATCCCAGCACTTTGGGAGGCTGAGGCCTGCGGATTGCCTGAGCTCAGGAGTTTGAGACTAGCCTGGGCAACACAGTGAAACCCTGTCTCTACTAAAATACTAAAAATTAGCTGAGCTTGGTGGCATGCACCTATAGTCCCAGCTACTTGGGAGGCTGAGGCAGGAGAATTGCATGAACCTGGAAGCGGAGGTTACAGTGAGCTGAGATTGCGCCAGTGTACTCCAGCCTGGGTGACAGAGCAAGACACTGTCTCCACAAAAAAAAAAAGTTCCGTGGCCTCATCTCTAGATAGTTTAGATAGGTTGGACGCTGTTCGAGGTCTACTTAACGCAAAGAACCCCGGGAACACAGCAGTGAGAAGTACCATGTGCCTCAGGTCTTCACAGATAGGAGGACCCTGAACTACACACACACACATCCTGCAATGGTGCAAACAAAGCCAGCCTAAGGAGCTGATGCAAAGAGGCTGCCTTGCCTGGGGCCCTTGAGATAGCCCTTGTAAGAAGTGTCCCCCATGACTCAGTGTCTCATTTAAATTACCTCATGTGAATTGCTCAAGTGTATCAGGCAGTCTCAGTAATAGTAACAGATGCATACTGTGTGCCATGCACTGCTGTCTCCAAATGCTGTACAGAGTCTGAAGGAGGTGTTATCCCCATTTACAGATGAGGAGCCTGAGACACAGACAAGTAAATCCCTCAGGTCACACGGCAGAGCCAGGATTTGCTCCCAGGTAGTCAGCTCTAGATAGAGCCTGTGCTCTTAAACTTTTGCTCTACAAACCCTCAGACAGTTGTAATATTTTTGCTTTTATATTTTGTTTTTATTTATTTATTTTTTGAGACGGAGTTTTGCTCTTGTTGCCCAGGCTGGAGTGCAATGGTGCGACCTCGGATCACCGCAACCTCCGCCTCCCGTGTTTAAGCCATTCTCCTGCCTCAGCCGCCCGAATACCTGGGATCACAGGCATGCGCCACCATGCCCAGCTAATTTTTGTATTTTTAATAAAGACGGGGTTTCCCCATGTTGGTCAGGGCGGTCTTGAACGCCCAACCTCAGGCGATCCGCCCGCCTTGGCCTCCCAAAGTGCTGGGATTACAGGCATGAGCCACCACGCCCAGCCTTTATTTTTATCTTATACTTAAATAATTGTATTTATGTAAGTCATTTATATATTCATTTATAAACATGTTTATGTTATACATTTATTTTTAACATAGTTTATAAAGCTTTATATATTTTATACATTGTTCTATACATCCATTTAATAAACTAGCATTAATTGAGCACCTACCATATGCGAGTACTATGCTAAATACTGAGAAACAATGACAAATGAATACTTGGTTAGGGGCTGGTTGCAGTCACTCATGCCTGTAATCCCAGCACTCTGGGAGGCTGAGGTGGGCGGATCACCTGAGGTTGGGAGTTTGAGATCACCATGACCAACATGGAGAAACCCTGGCTTTACTAAAAATACAAAGATTAGTCTGGTGTGGTGGTGCACACCTGTAATCCCAGCTACTCAGGAGGCTGAAGCAGGAGAATCGCTTGAACCCGGGAGGTGGAGGTTGCAGTGAGCCAAGATGGCGCCATTGCACTCTAGCCTGGAGGACAAGAGCAAAACTCCGTCTCAAAAAAAAAAAAAAAAAAAATTCACACACACACATATATATTGATGGTAACGGAAAAGAGAACGAGCAGCGAATAAGCAACTGCTATGTATGAAGTCTGCTAAAGTCTTCACCCATACTATCTTACCTTTTTTTTTTGTTTTGTTTTTTGTTTTATTTTTGAGTCTCACTCTGTCGCCCAGGCTGGAGCGCAGTGGCGAGATCTTGGCTCACTGCAATCTCTGACTCCTGGGTTCAAGCAATTCTTGTGTCTCAGTCTCCGGAGTAGCTGGGATTACAGGCACGTGCCACCACGCCAGGCTAAGTTTTGTATTTTTAGTAGAGACAGGGTTTCGCCAAGTTGGTCAGGCTGGTTTCGAACTCCTGACCTCAAATGATCCACCCGCCTCAGCCTCCCAAAGCGTTGGGATTACCCACACTATCTTACTTAATTCTCCTAACAATCCTATGAAGCAGATCCTGTGAAGAAGTTTTTACAGATAAGGAAATAGGATCTCAGACTCTAACCTGAAAAACAACCATATACAGATTAACATCAAGTACGTTCAACTTTTCTCAGACAAAGAGTGCCCGGGACAGCAACTGGAGGCCGGTTCCTCTGGGAGGGAGCAGGTTCAGAAAGGTGGGGACAGCACCCAAGATTCTACTTGGCGATGTTCCCGCCATAAGTTGTGATTTTGATCTGTCTCCCCATTCTCCGCACAAACGCATGCAAGATCACAGAGGAGGGAAAGAAGAGAAGGCTTGGGTTGAATTATCCACATCAAAGTCCGGAAGACTATGGCGCCAGCCTGTCTGGGTCCAAATCCTGTCTTTCCCTCTTCCTTGGAGAATGCCCCCGGAGTAATTACTCAGCCTTTCTGTGCCTCAGTTTGCTCTTCTGTAAAGTGGGGATAAGAGTGCCCATTCAAGGTGACTCCTGTGAGGATTAAGCAAGTGCGAATTAAAGCACTTAGAACAGTGCCTCTCACACTTCAGGCACTTGGGGCGAGGGGATGCTTCAGTCTGACAGAAGTCAGTACACGTGCATCCTGGGAGAACTGTGCCAGCCGTTTATTCTAAAGGGCAGAAGGTGGCCTCAAGTGAGGGGTCCGAGGTGCCTGGGCGTAGCTCAGAAGCCCCAGGTCTGAGCCTGCGCGGCCACGGATCCACCAACCACCTCCTTTTACCGCCCGCAGGCCAGGGCCTGATTCCTGAGTGAGGAATCAGGAATCTTTCTTCTTTCTTTTCTTTCTTCCTGAGTGAAGAAAAGAAAAACTAAGTGTCAGCCTCCTAATGCCGCAGGGACCCCTTCTCAGAGCCAGAACTAGTTTTATTTTTGTATATTTAGATCAACAAACGAAGAGGGTTTCTGGTTCCTTGAGTGGGTAGCACTACAGCTACCTGCGGACAAGCCTCGTGGCCGTCTCCTCTCCCATCCTCTCTGTGCCTGCGGGAGCCACGGGCCCGCAATCAGGTCCTACAGAGCGGAGATCTGCACCCGAGGCGTGGGGATGTGACGGCCGTGTCGCGGGGACCTCACCGGTCTCCCCAGACGCGGGGAGTTGTCAGTTAGAACCTCGGCTTGGCCCTTCCCTCTGTGTACGTCCTCGGGCAAATCACCCAGCAGCCCTGAGCCTCAGTTTGCCCGCCGGTAAAATGGGCGTGGCACTCCCCGCCTCTCTCGGACAGCGTGCGCGGCAGCGCTGACGCGGACATCGCCCTGGGCACCGCGCCAGAGCGCGCGCCCAGGTGCTGAGGTCAGGGGCCTCAGGCGCCGCCGCAGGGCCCGCAGCTGCTGGCGTCATCGCGGAGGGCGGGGCCACGGGGCGGCGCTCGGGGCCGGGAAAGGGGGGGCTGGAGCGGTGCCCACCGCGGCTCAGCGCATCCCCGCTCTCCGCTTCCCTCCCCGCCGCGTCCCCGCGCGAAGATGGCAACCGAGGGGCTGCACGAGAACGAGACGCTGGCGTCGCTGAAGAGCGAGGCCGAGAGCCTCAAGGGCAAGCTGGAGGAGGAGCGGGCCAAGCTGCACGACGTGGAGCGTGAGTGCGGGCCGGGAGGCGGGCGGGGCAGGCCGGACCTGCTCGCGACTTCCCGGGCGGGGGCGGCGGGGGCGGCCGGGGCTGAGACGGGAGCCAGGCCCGCGCCACCGCCCGGGAGCAGGGCCCCGGTGCCTGGGCGCGCAGGTGAGGCGCGGGTAGCGGCCCTGAGGCCCGGGGCGCCCGGGCGTGGGCCCTCGGAGGATCCGGGCGCCTGACAGATCCCCGCCGCCCGCTAGCGGAGGGCAGTGGGACCAGCCGCCCTCATCACCTGCCTGGAAGCAGCGGGCTGGTCGCGTTCCTGCCTCTCCCAGGCGGAGGGCAGGGGGTGGGGTGTCGGTGGTGACGAGCTAGCGGGCCAGCCCGGGTGGGCGCGGCCTAGGAGAGACTCCTGTTTTGTTTTTTCATCATCTCCTGGCTTTCCCCATCACTGTTGTGTCGGTTCTCAGTTTTGCTTTTATGAGACTCCAATTTCAGAGCTCATTTTTCCAGCCTCTCCCCTATGCTTGGGGACGGGGAGCTGGATGACAGGAGGGAAGGGAAGCGGAGGAGCTCACCAAATTCAACCGTTCAGTTCGTTTAAGGCTGTTTAAGAAGCTTTTGGATCAAAGCGGTGTGATTGGCATAAAAGAGCCATAGCAACCTTAAACTTCACCATCACCACCGTAATTCAGAACTGGCTCTGTGATTTTTATGAGTGAGCGATTAGATTAAATAGCCAGGTTCGGTGGCTGTTGGCCAGAACAGCGTTCCTTGACTTTGTCAGAGGCTCCTCCTCAGCAGCGCGTGGGCTGGGGGCCAGGCTTGGGGAAGTGGTAGTATCTGCTCACTCTTCAGCCCTGAGGGTGGCATCTCCTCTTTGCTGGGCAAGGCCTCCCACGGTGCCCTCCTGCACACCTTGACGTTGTTCTCCTGCCATTCCTAATGGGTGCCACCCTTTGCATTCTATTTGGAATGGAAAAATGGGATTCGTGCTAGGGCCTTCAGCCTTTGATCTCTGAAGATCACGTAAGAGAAGTGGATGACCTGAATCTAGCATGTGCTGTGCTTTCCTAGGGGTCTCCTTTAAATAGGAGGCACTCTAAGCTTAGAAATCGTGTCCAGCAATCACTAACCATAAACCCCAAATAATGTAGTTATGCAAATTCAGAGTTACTTTTCTTACATAACAAGAGCAAAGGTGGATGATCACCTGCTTTTGTTCAGCTGCACCGCACCCCCTCAATCCCCTGCCACCCACGCCTACGCAGTCTACCCTGTCAGGGACCCAGGCTCCTTCTGCCTTTCTTCCCCACACCTTAAAGCAGTGGCATTTGCCCTATGATTATAATATGATTGCCACAGCTCCAAACATCACTTCTGTATCCAAGGCAGGAAGAAGAGGGAATAAGCACACCAATCTCTCTTTGCTCCCTATGAAGAAAGCAAAGCAAAAGTTTTCCCAGAAACCCTCCTTGCAGTTTGAGACCAGCCTGGCCAAAATAGTGAAACCCTGTTTCTACTAAAAATACAAAAATTAGCTGGGTGTGGTGGTGGGTGCCTGTAATGCCAGCTACTAGGGAGGCTGAGGCAGGAGAATCGCTTGAACTCAGGAGGCGGAGGTTGCAGTGAGCTGAGATTGTGCCATTGCACTCCAGCCTGGGCAATAACAGCGAAACTCCATTTAAAAAAAAAAAAAAAGAAACCCACTTCCCTCCCCCGAAGATTTCTCCCCTGGGAAGATCTCCTTCCTCCAGGATCCCAGCTCTCCTCTCTTCCAGTTTCTCAGCCCCTTTCTTTCTTCTCCCTCAGTATCCAGCATTGAGACTTCATTGGTCAGAATTAGGGATGAGGCTATTCCAGGGGAAGCTGGTACAACTGAGCCATCCCCAGCCAGAGCTTGGTTTCTGTCATCAGGAAGGAAGTGGGGAATGGGTGTTGGGAGGCATGAGACAGGATCTGCCTAATCTCCCTTTGCAATTCCGATACTCCAGATAATAACGATCATGCTGTTAGTGCCTCTAAAGTATTAATAGGTCGTCTAAGTTCTCCATTTGACAGATGAGGAAACTGAAGCACAAAGAAGTTACAGGACTTATGGAAGTTCCCCTGCTAATAAGTGATGGGACCAGGATTCCCCCTAGGCAGTCAGAGTGCCAGCTCAGGCTCACTTCGGATTTTTTTTTGCCAAACCCCTTTGAGCTTCATGCAGAGGGCGTTCTCCAGAAACTCACTTATTCACCAGTGCAGACTGCACACCTGGATATTTTCAGCGTTTCTGTGAATTTGTAAGTTGCCTTAAGACAGAGAGATAGCAGAGATGACACTTTTCAACAGGGAAGCTCAGGAGGCAAATTTAGTCAATCCAAAAGAGGAAGATTTTTTGTCCTGCCAAGAGTAGTGCCCTTGAAAGCTAGGGCCAGATTTTAGACCCACAGTGGAAGGGTCTATCCCTACCTGCATATGTCAGAATTTTTGAGCTGGAAAGACCAGAAGTCATGTGGTTGTGTCTCTCTTGATTCCCCTGCAGCTTCCAGACCACTTCTCTTCCACCCCCCATAAAACCTTTGCTCCTTGAAGGTTCTCGTCACTCTGTTGACCTCTTCCCCTTTGACATGTCACCTGACTTCCCAGCCATGTTCTGTCATTTCTTTTCTTTTTTCCTTTTTTTGAGATGGTGTCTTGCTCTGTTGCCCAGGGTAGAGTGCAATGGTGCGATCTTGGCTCACTGCAGCCTCCACCTCCCGGGTTCAAGTGATTCTCCTGCCTTAGCCTCCCAAGTAACTGGGACTGACTATAGGCATGTGCCACCACACCCAGCTAATTTTTGTTAGTACACGGGACTTTACCATGTTGGCCAGGCTGGTCTCGAACTCTTGACCTCAAGTGATTGGTCCGCCTCAGCCTCCAAAAATACTGGGATTATAGGCATGAGCCACCACACTCAGCTATTCTTTTCTTTATTCATCTTTTTTTTTTAATTTATTTTTTATGGAGATGGAGTTTCTCCGTGTTAGGCGGGTCTCGAACTCCCAACCTCAGGTGATCCGCCCGCCTCGGCCTCCCAAAGTGCTGGGATTACAGGCGTGAGCCACGGCGCCTGGCCCATCTTTTTTTTTTTTTTGAGAGATAGGATTTCACTCTGTCATCCAGGCTGGAGTGAAGTGGAGTTATCATAGCTCATTGCAGCGTCAACCTCCTGGGCTCAAGCATTCTTCCTGCCTCAGCCTCCCAGGTAACTGGGACTACAGGCGTGCACAACCACACCTGGCTACTTTTGTTTCAAAACTCTTTGTAGAGACAGGGTCTCACTATGTTGCCCATGGGGGTCTTGAACTCCTGACCTCAAGCGATCCTCCTGCCTTCAAGCGATCCTTCTGCCTTGGCCTCCTAAAATGCTAGGATTACAGGCATGAGGCACTGTGTGCCCAGCCAGGTTCTCTGACTTCTTAAGGACTTTGGCATTTCTTAGGACTGTGGCTTGAGTCTTCCTCTTGCCCCTAAGCCCTTCCCTATCCTGTGAGATGACATGCTGGCCCCTCACCATCGCAGCCCTGCTGCACACACACCTGGGTTCTTGTCAGCACTCAGGACTGCTCCTCTTCCCTCATCTTGAATTGCCGCCTCCAGCTCCAAGCATAGTCCCTCCCTGGGGAGGTCTCCTTCTTCCAGGGTCCCAGCTCTCCTCTCTTCCAGTTTCTCAGCCCCTTCGTTCCTTCTCCCACGTATCCAGCATTGAGACTAGGGCCACCATTTCAGCAACAGTCTTGCCAAGCAATCGAAATTTCCTTCTTCTACCTCTTCCTGGAAGCTGCCTGGTAGGACCTTAGCCCTGGATGAATCTGATGTCCCCTCTCTTTCTTATGCCTGCAGCTGAACATCAGATGCCTCTGGAGAAGTGGCACACAGGAGGCTCGCTGAGACCGTTGTCAGTTCCACAGTCACGAGTTTATGAAGGCTCTCAGAGCTGGCTGGAGTTTCTCCGGTCAGCTCTTCACAGTGAAAATTTCAGACTTTGTCCATGCTGCATAGATCTCTGACTCCTCCCCTTCTACCTGGACTCCTTCACAGAACATGGGAGCTCTAAACTGATCCCTCAGTGTCACACTTCCAAACCCACCTCCACATGCACTGACCTCACACCTGTCCCCTTCCTGGCTTTGTCAGTTCCCTCCCACCACCAGGCATGCGATCCCATCATCTCTAGCCTTCAGTCACCTTGGCCTAGCAGTTATTCCTGTCTCCACCCCTCTGTTGACATGTACACACACCCAAGCCTGTCACTCATTCAACACATTCTGCTGGCCCATTGTATGTCAGGCACTGTTCTCAGCCCTGGGGAACACTGCAGTGAACAAGTCACACCAGCATCCCTCCGTGGCAGAGCTTCCATTCTAGTGCGGGAGTCAGAGGACAAATGAGTAATATGGGTGACGGGGTAGATGACATGCGTTAGAGAGAAAAGAACTAAAGCAGAAAGTGGGAAATGAGGTGTGGGGGAGCAGAAGCTATAGAAAAGGTGACCCAGGGAGGCCTCATTGAGAAGGACTTTTGAATCCAGACCTGAAGGGAGAAAAGAACCAGTACCATGACTCCCATCTGGAGAGCAAACTTCAAGCAAAAGGAGGCGCTAGGCAGAGGCCCCGGGAGGGGTGTATTTGGTGTATGTAATGTATTTGAGGAAGAGCAAGAAGGCAGGTGTGCCTGGAGGGGAGTGTGAGGGCAGAGTCCAGCTGCAGGTTATGCTGGGAGGTCATGCAGGACCCCATGGGCAGGGAGGATTTGGGCTCTTACTCCCAGTGAGTCAGGATGCCCTTGGAGGGTTTCGAGAGAGGACGGACCTGATTGTTTTACAGGGCTCACTCTGCCTACCATGTTTTGTGGCAGAACGAGACAGCCTGAGGGAGGGTTGAAGTGTGGGCAATGAAGTGTGAGAGGTAAGTGACTTGGGGTAAGAATGCTTGACAATTGTCTCTTTCCCTCTTATTAGAGAGCCTGCCTTGGGTGCCACTTGCCAGCTCTTGATGGAAGTTACAGCTGCAGGTGGAAGAGTGAGAGATGATTTCTGAGTTTGTCTTGGTCCCACAGTTGACCCTGCAGCTGCTGTTACCTTACCCCAGCCTAGACGCCCCCAGCTTCTCCCTAAGTGTGTTCATACCTTGGCACTCAGGTGGGAAAGGGAGGAAAGGATGCTGATGAGTTTTACTTGTGGAAGTATAAGCTGGCGGCCTGCCAGGTGTCAAGCAACTGTGCTGTCATTTTTCCCCATATGAAGGAAAGTGGTATCATCCCCGTCTGTGGGATGAACAAGCAGGCTTAGCAAAGCCAGGTAATTTGTTCAGGGTCAAGCAGCTGGTTAGTGGTTGGGCTGGGATTCAGTTTCAGAATGATACGGCTTTCTTTGCAGGGCTCCCGTTGAGCAAGTGGCTGAGAGCCTGGGGGAAGATGGGAAGGGTCTGGTGAAGCTGGGGAGAAGCATAAACTGAATCTGTTCAATCCCCAGAGCAGAGGCTGCCTGCGTGCACTTTCCTGTATCTCTTATGGTGACTGGCAGCCCCTTAGTTGACAGATCTGTTTCTTTTTTGTTTCTGGGTTCTTTGGTGTTTTTGTTTTTGTTTTTTTTTTCAGATGGAGTCTCGCTCTGTCACCCAGGCTGGAGTGCAGTGGCGTGATCTCAGCTCACTGCACTTCTGCCTTCCAGGGTCAAGCGATTCTCCTGCCTCAGCCTCCTGAGTAACTGGGGCTACAGGCATGTGCCACCATGCCTGGCTAATTATTGTATTTTTAGTTAAGACCAGGTTTCACCATGTTGGCCAGGCTGTTCTCGAACTCCTGAGCTGAGGTGATCTGCCCACCTTGGCCTCCCAAAGTACTGGGATTACAGGCATGAGCTACTGTGCCCGACCTGACAGATTTGTTTCTGACACACACACAGGCCTTGTTTCTTGCCCAACTGAGATTCCCAGCCTCCTGCTTCATGATGACCTCAGCAGATATTTGCCATTTTGGATTCCAAGGATGGTTTCCTGTGAATTGGGAATGTGTGACCAGACATGTGAGTTTTATAGTACCAAATTAGGGTATGCGGCCGATGCCAGAGGGGCATGGTGTATTCCCCAGAGCAACATGTGTTAGATGCCTGTACATTTTTACATTTTAGTGTTGTTATATACGTGGCCTAGTAGTCTCTGCCCTAGTCAGGGAGGTCCCTTTAGGCTATCAGCTAAGGTAACCAACTCATCCCAGTTTACCTGGGACCCTAGGTTTGTTTGTTTGTTTGAGATGGAGTCTTGCTCTCTTGCCCAGGCTGGAGTGCAGTGGCACAATCTTGGCTCACTGCAACCTCTGCCTCCCAAAGTCAAGCAGTTCTCCTGCCTCAGCCCCTAGTAGCTGGGATTATAGGCATGCACCAGGATTATATACCCCTGGCTAATTTGTATATTTTGGGAGAGGTGGGGTTTTGCCATGTTGGCCAGGCTGGTCTCAAACTCCTGAGTTCAGATGATCCAACAGCCTCAGCCTCCCAAAGTGCTGGGATTATAGGCGTGAGCCACGGTGCCCCGCCAGACCATAGGTTTTAAAATCGAAAGTCCTGCATCCCAGGAGACCCTCCAGTCCTAGGCAAACCGGAATAGTTATTGCCTCCTATTAGCTTGGACTTACCTAAATTCTTGCCTTAAGGTCAACACAATAAAATTGTAGAGCATAAACTTTGAGGGAAAAATGAAGGTTTCCTGTCTTCAGACCCTGAGCTCTTCACCTCCATCCCTTTGGCCCTCATCCCCAAGCCAGATGCTTGGCCAACATTAAATATAGAAGATATTAATAGCTTATATGGGCCCTCTGATGGGAAGCCAGCCACATCAAACTCCGCAGCCCCAGGTCCCATTTTCCTCTTCCTTCCTCAGAGCTTCCTGCTTCTCCCCAGAGCTTTCTCCTTGTCATCTTCTGCTTAACTTCTACCACAGGCGAGTACTCCCCAACTTGATTCCAAGGCATTTTAGAATCATGTGGTTGCAGCGTGCATCCATTTTTGATTGCTGCTGTACAAATGTCCACAAACTTAGTGGCTTACGGTAACATACATTTGTTTTCTTACAGTGCTGGAGGTCTGTCATCGGTGGCTAAAATGGGTGGGCTGGTCCTTCTGGAGGCTTTAGGGCAGAATCCATTTCTTGCTTTTTCTAGCTTCTAGGGGCTGCCCATGTTCTTGGCCCAAGGCTCCCATTGTTCTGAGCACTGCTTCTGTGGTCACCTCTCTGTCTGACTCTGACCCACCTACTCCCTCTTATTAGGCTCCGTGTCATTATATTGGGCCCACCTGGATAATCCAGGATAATCTCCCCATCTCCAGAGCCTTCACTTAATCACATCTATAAAATCCCTTTTGCCATAAGATAGCATCTCTACTGGTTCTGGAAATTAGGATGTGGACACCTTTGGGGCCATTATTTAGCCCATCACACAGTTCTTAGGTCAGGAGGGGTCCCATGCTTCAGCTTCAGTCTCCAGCACAAAACATTTCCTTCTCTTCCCAACAGCCCTGTCCCTTAAAGATGAAAAAACAGCTGAGATACAGGGAGGGGTAAAGGGATTTCCCTAAGATTTTGCAGCTACTCTAATGTTGAATAGGGAGTAGAGGAGGTTCAGGCTCCCAGGACAGCTGTCCTCCTCACGATGCTAGACCTTCTCTTAGAAAGTTGCAATTTGCCAACAGTCTCCCTAACTGACCTGGCTCCAGCTACCTCTTCTACTTCACCTTGGATCAGTCTATGCTTTGCTCACTGTTGCCAGTCACACTGGCCATCGTGGTGAGCTTCAGACCATCAAGCTTGTTCTTGCCTTCAGCCTTCAGACAGGTTGTGTATTTTCTTCTGGAATGTTCTCCCTCTTCTTTGCATTACTTACTTTATATATTCTGTCTTGGTTCATATTCCGCCTCCTCAGAGGCACCTTTCCTGACTCCTGAATCTAAAATGGCCATGCCTGTCCCAACCTCCTTTCATTGTTCAGCTCCCGTTCATTGTTCACTTTGTCACTCTCTGAAATGACTTACATTCATTTATTCTTTGTTGATTGATTGACAGTTGGTTGATTTTATGTCCCCTTTACTAGAATGTAAGCCCCTTGGCAGCAGGTACTTTATTTGTATCATTTACTGTGGATCACCCTCCTAAACAGTGAGCTAGGCTGAGTAAATATCAAACTTACTAGGCTGAGTAATTATAACATAAAAAAAAGAAAGAAAGTTAGTTGAGATTTACATTGAAAAGAAAAAGTAAATCCATGTGTGACAAGGTGTCATTTTTTTTTATTAAGTAAAAGAAAATAAAAAGCAAAGTGCCAAACAGTGTATATGACATGATCTCAATAAACAAGAGGTGCTTGTATATGCAGTAAGTGTCTGGAAGGATACAAAAGGAACTTGTTATCTCTAGAGAGGGGTATGGAAAGTGAAGTGCTTTTCATTTTATACCGTTGTACATCTATACATTTACTGGGTTTTTTTTTTTTTTTTTGGCTAGGTTCTCACTCTGTCACCCAGGTTGGAGTACAGTGGCCCAGTCATGGCTCACTGCTGCGTCAAACTCCTGGTCACCTCAGCCCAAGCTGGAACTACAGGGGTGTGCCACCCCACCTGACTAATTTTTGCATTTTAAAATAGATACGGGGTTTCTCCGTGTTGCCTAGGCTGTTCTTGATCTCCTGGGCTTAAGCGATCCACCTGCCTCTGCCTCCCAAAGTGCTGGGAGTACAGGCGTGAGCCAGCATGTCCAGCACATTGGCTGCTTTTTATAATAAGGGAAAAATGAGTACTAGAATGGGAGTCAAGACCAAGAATAAAAGAAGGCCAGGTATGGTGGCTCACTTTGGAAGGCTGAGATGGAAGGATCACTTGAGCCCAGGAGTTCAAGACCAGCCTGGGAAACATAGCGAGACCTCAGCTCTCAAAAAAAAAAAGAAATTTAAAGATTAGCCAGGCATGATGGTGTGCGCCTGTCATCCCAGCTACTCGTGAGGCTGAGGTGGGAGGATCATTTGAGCCCAGGAGGTTGGGACTGCAGTGAGCTATGATTGCACCACTGCACTCAAGCCTAGGCGACAGAGCACGATCCTGTCTCAAAAAATAAAAAAGAGAGAGAGATCCAAGATGGCGGATTAACAACCGCTCAGGATTTTAGCTCCCAGTGAAAGCACAGAGAGCGAGTGGACGCCGCAATTTCAGACGAATTTCTGTGGAACACAAACTGGGAAATTCCCGGCGGAGGAGCCACACGGGTCGCCAGCGCGACTCTTGGCCGGTGCAGCTGTTTTGCCTGCGC
>CAUYLG010024969.1:0-92664 GCA_963573385.1 Cacajao melanocephalus | reverse complement strand
CCTGTGGCACTCCAGCAATTTCCCGTTGCTGAAGGGTTAAATCGAAAGCACTTGTCTTGGCTCTGCTCCAGCCTCCTGCTCAGCTGCTCCCCTTAAGATTTACCCTGTTCCGGGAGGGGAACATCACACACCAGGGCCTGTCGGTGGGTCGGGGTTGGGAGGTAGGGGAGGGATAGTAGGGGTAGGGGGATTGGGGAGGGCTAACATTAGGAGAAATACCTAATGTAGATGACAGGGGGATGGATGCAGCAAACCACCATGGCACGTGTATACCTATGTAACACACCTGCACATTCTGCACATGTGCTCCAGAACTTAAAGCATAATAATAATAAAAAAAAACTAGATGATGGGTTGATAGGTACAGCAAACCACCATGTCACGTGTATACCTATGTAACAAACCTGCACATTCTGCATATGTGCCCCAGAACTTAAAGGATAAAAACAAATGTACCCTGTTCCAGCCTCTGGGTGTCACCCGCTCCCAGAAAGCTCTGTGCTGCCCCAGGGCCTTTGCACCGTGCCTCCCCCCCCCCCGCCCCGCCCCCTGCACCAGGGAGCCTCCTGCTGGCCCTGGGCTCAAATCGCATTCCCTCGGCAGGGCCTTCCCCGGCACACTCACTGTGGCCCTCTGGGCCCTCTGCCCTGCTGTCTCCTCACCACGGCGCCTGGTACATCGTGACTTCATGTTATGTAATAAGTGCTTTGTTTGCGTTCCCTTGAGCACCAGCAATCCTGGGGGGCGGGGTGGCATGGCCCCTCTCAGTCGTGGGCACTGCTATTGTATCCCGGTCCCTGAGTCGCTGCCCACATGCTCCTGTGACACGTGGACCCGCCCAACTGCCATTCATCACCAAGCCCAGCAGCTGGCACAGGCAGGCCGGGTGCAGCAAGGGGTGCAGCCTGTGTTGGTTGCCCGAATGACGACTGCAAAATGCACAGTTAGCAGAAAGGGCTTTTGGGAGTGACAGGCGCTCCCTCACAGGAGCTTTTTTTTTTTTTTTTTTTGAGACAAGAGTTTTACTCTTGTTACCTAGGCTGGAGTGCAATGGTGCAATCTCGGCTTACTGCAGCCTCTGCCTCCTGGGTTCAAGTGATTCTCCTGCCTCAGCCTCCTGAGTAGCTGGGATTACAGGCATGTGCCACCATGCCCGGCTAATTTTTTTGTAGTTTTAGTAGAAATTAGCCTGTTGGTCAGGCTGGTCTTGAACTCCTGACCTCAGGTGATCCGCCTGCCTCGGCCTCTTAAAGTGCAGGGATTACAGGTGTGAGCTACCGCGACTAGCAACAGGAGCCCTTTGTAGGTCTCTGTGTGGCAAGTAAAGCCCTGCTCTGCTTGGGAAAGGGCTGCGGCTACCTGGGCTGTGTGGGTTTCCTGGCTTCTCCCCGCTGTTTTTGAGGAGCATTGGAAATGGGTCACAATGCAGGCGGTAACTGCAGCCCCCCTCAGGCAGAGCTGAGTGGCTCAGGGTTCCCTCCAAGGCTTGATCAGAGCTCCTCTGGGCCACGGAGCGCCGCCAGGAGATAGTGGACCAGGAGTTGGGACCCTGATCTCCCACGCTGGCTGGGTCATGCCTGCCATGCCACTTGACTCTTGGGGACCTGCCTGGAAGGTGAGGAAGGGATCCGTGCCACCTTTTCCCTGAGGACCAAGTCCTGTTGCCCCTTAGGTGGTCGCAAATCTGCTTTCAGAAAAATCTTGGGGGCGGGGCTGGGGGGCTGCTCAGCTGTGAGATCATTACAGATATTTCTGATCATAGATCAGAGTGAAGGTTTTTGGGCATCTAACTCAGAATGAGTTCTAGATTTGGGATTGTTTTGCTCTAAGAAAACTCCACCCTAGACCAGGTGCAGTGGCTCACACCTGTGATCCCAGCACTTTGGGAGGCTGAGATGGACGGATCACTTGAGGTCAGGGTTCAAGATCAGCCTGGCCAACATGGTGAAACCCCATCTCTACTAAAAATACAGAAGTTAGACAGGTGCAGTGGCACGTGCCTGTAATCTCAGCTACTTGGGAGGCTAAGGCAGGAGAATCGCTTGAACCCGGGAGGCAGAGGTTGTAGTGAGCGGCCTCCTGAAGGAATTTTCTTTTTCTTATTTGTTACAGACAGAGCTCTCACTGTCTTGACCTGGCTGCATGCATCACCACGTCTGGCCAGGATTTCTCTTTGCATGCTGGACAACTTTTGGTCACTGAAATATTTTTTAAAAATTAAATTTCTGGCCAGGCACGGTGGCTCACACCTGTAATCCCAGCACTTTGGGAGGCTGAGCTGGGTGAATCAGGAGGTCAGGAGCGCAAGACCAGCCTGGCCCACATGGGGTGCTGTGATTATGCCACTGCACTGCAGCATGGGTAAGACAGCGAAACTCCGTCTGAAAAAAAAAATTAAATTTCTTTTTTTCTGTTTCTTAAGAAGGAGTCTTGCTCTGTTGCTGTGGCTGGAGTGCAATGTCGACATCTAGGCTCACTCTGCCTCTGAGGGCAGGTTCAAGCCATTCTCCCACCTCAGCCTACCAAGTAGCTGGGAGTACAGGTGCGGGCCACTATTCCTGGCTAATTTTGGTGTTTTTAATAGAGACAGAGTTTCACCATGTTGGCCAGGCTGGTCTCAAACTCCTGACCTCAAGTGATCTGCCCACCTTGGCCTCTCAAAATGCTGGGATTACAGGCATGAGCCACTGCACCCAGCCTAAAAATTAAATTTCAGTTAGATCAATATGATAGGGTAATCAATACTAATCTTCAGTCGTCAACATGTATTTAGACCCTGTGAAGGAGGGGAACAGAAACCAACTTGAAGCAAAAACAGAGCAAATGTTAAAGAGCTTATGCATAGCTATTTTTTTTTTAAAGGGATGATGGTAGGTTTCAAATTACTGAAGCATGTAGACTCTGTAGCTGGATTTAACGGAGCCCTGTAAATGTTTATATAAAATGTTTAATACCGACAGTAAGCCAGAAATGACATCTTTTGCAACTCTTAAAGCTTAGGTAGAAAATACTAGATGTCACCTTAAAAATGTTGGGGGTGTATATAACATTTGCAGAATTATTTTTGGAGCAAAAAGTTTGCAGAGCCCTGAGTTTGCACACTCATAGATATTTCTGTCTGATTCAGGGTGGGAGGGTGGTGGCAGCTGGTGCTTCTCAATGAACTGGATCTCTCCATGTGGATTTTTTTTTTTTTTGTGACGGAGTTTTGCTCCGTCACCCAGGCTGGAGTGCAATGGTGCCCTCTTGGTTCACTGCAACCTCTGCCTCCTGGGTTCAAGCAATTCTCCTACCTCAGCCTCCCAAGTAGCTGGGATTACAGGTGTGCACCACCATGCCCGGCTAATTTCTTGTATTTTTAAGTAGAGACGGGGTTTTACCTTGTTGGCCAGGCTGGTCTTGAACCCCTGACTTCGTGATCCACCTGCCTCGGCCTCCCAAAGTGCTGGGATTACAGGCATGAGCCACCATGCCCGGCTTCCACGTGGATTTTTATTATTTTATTTTATTTTATTTTTTGAGATGGAGTTTTGCTCTTGTTGCCCAGGCTGGAGTGCAATGGCAGAATCTCGGCTCATCGCAACCTCTGCCTCCCAGGTTCAAGCGATTCTCATACCTTAGTCTCTGGAGTAGCTGGGACTACAGGCGTATGCTACCACACCCAGCTAATTTTTGTATTTTTAGTACAGATGGGATTTCTCCATGTTGGCGAGGCTGGTCTCAAACTCCTGACCTTAGGTGATCCCCCCGCCTCAGTCTCCCAAAGTGCTGGGATTACAGGCATGAGCCACCAGGCCCAGCCTCAAATTTTTTTTTTTTTTTTGAGTCAGGGTCTCATTCTGTCACCCAGGCTGGAGTGCAATGGTGCTATTATATATAGTTCACTGCAGTCTGAGCCTCCTGGGCTTAAGTGATCCTCCCACCTCAGCCTCCTGAGTAGCTGTGACTAGAGGTGCCTGCCACTTACAGCTGGCTACTTTTGATTTTTCTGGGTAGAGGTGGGGTCTCGAGATGTTGCCCAGGTTGGTCTTGGACTCTGGGCCTCAAGCGATCCTCCTGCCTTGGCCTCCCAACCACGTGGACGTTTAGTGGGCATTTCAAACTTCACATGCCCACAATGGAGTCTGATTTTTCCCATGGGACCCACATTCCCCCACCCAGTGAGTGAGGGTTCTGGCCTGTTTGATTCTGCTCTTTCTCTCATGCCTCACGTCCAAATGTCAGCACGTCCCTTAGCTCAGCATTCTAGAATTTAACCACTTTTCATCAGCCTCACTGCTGTCACCAGGCCTAAACTAGGGGTTGGTAAACTTAATCCAGGTAGTAAAGATTTTAGGCTTTGCCTAAGGGTCTCTGCAGCACTTAACTACTCATCTCTGCCATCTCTTTTTTTTTTTTTTTTTTTTGAGGTGGAGTCTCGCTCTGTCACCCAGGCGGGAGTGCAGTGGTGCGATCTCAGCTCACTGCAACCTCCGCTTCCCGTGTTCAAGCAATTCTCCTGTCTCAGCTTCCCAAGTAGCTGGGATTACAGGCGTGCATCACGACATCTGGCTAATTTTTGTATTGTTAGTAGAGACAGGGTTTCACCATGTTGGCCAGGCTGGTCTCGAACTCTTGATTTCAAGTGATCTGCTTGCCTCTGCCTCCCAAAGTGCTGGGATTACAGGTGTGAGCCCCAGCACCCGGCCATCTCAGAGATCTTAGTGGCAGTGATACCACGGCAGTGGCAGCCACAGACGTCATCCAGTGAGCATGGTGTGTTCTGATACAACTCTATTTATGGACACCAAAATTTGAATTTAATTTTCACGTGTCATGAAATAGGTTTCTTTATTTTCCACCTGCTTAAACATGTAAAAACCTCATTTTTTTTTAAAAGATAAATGTTAAAGCCATTTATAGTTTGTTCAAAAGCCAGCAGTAGACCAGTCGCCCTGTGGCCTGTAGTTTACTGACCCTTTGTCTAAGCCATCACTATCTTCACAGAATTATTTCCACAACCTTTAATTGGACTTTTTTTTTTTTTAGACGGAGTCTCACTCTGTCGCCAGGCTGGAGTGCAGTGGCGCGATCTCGGCTCACTGCAACCTCCGCCTCCCAGGTTCAAGTGATTCTCCTGCCTCAGCCTCCTGAGTAGCTGGGACTACAGGCATGAGCCACCACGCCTGGCTAATTTTTGTATTATTAGTAGAGACAGGGTTTCACCATATTGGCCAGGCTGGTCTTGAATTCCTGACTTCATGATCTGCCCACCTCAGCCTCCCAACCTGGCTAAGTCTTTGAATGTTTTTGTAGAGACAGGGGTCTTGCTGTATTGCCCAGCCTGGCCTCAAACTCTTGGGCTCAAGTGATTCTCCTGCCCTGGCCTCCCAAAGTTCTGGGGTTACAGGCATGAGCTAGCGTATCTGACCTGCACTCAGCTTTTGGCCACTTTAAAAAACTGTAGGCTGGGCACTGGCTCACACCTGTAATCCCAGCTACTCAGGAGATTGAGGCAGGAGAATTGCTTGAACCCGGGAGGTGGAGGTTGCAGTGAGCCGAGATTGCACCACTGTACTCTAGCCTGGGTGACAGAGCAAGACTCCATCTCAAAAAAAAAAAAAAAAAATTCCTGCCCCCTTCAACTGCCATTCCCTGTCCCCTTTTCTTTCTTTCTTCTTTCCATGTCACCTTTGAATATATTACATAGGTGTCACTCTCTGCTAAGACATCAGTCCCAAAGGGATTTTTGTCTCTCCTTCTAAAGCTGAATCCCAAAGTCTTTAACTTTGTGCCCGGCACGTGTCAGTGAACAAACAAGCCCCAATTTCCTCATCTGCAAAAGGGTATGAATACCTTATAAAGGAGATGATCTGGGTGGAGGATGAGCCCCTGTGCCGGGCTGGCTGGGAGTTGGGGGAGGTGTTAGCTGCCACCGCGCGCATAAGGTTGGCCACACAGATCCCAGTCTAGGCTCTTTGGCAAGCTGAGCTCGTGGGGGTGGACTAACCTGTCTGCTAGACTCGAGCAGTGGGGGCTGGCCGGGATGAGCTCCTCTTGCTCCTCCAGTCAGCTTTTGTCCGAAGGGCTTAGCCTCTGGCGCACTTGCAGCTTCCTGGTCCAACAGCGCCTTCCTGCCCTGAGTTGGAAAGAGACCCCGGTGTGGTCACCAACTGCAACCCAGCCGTGGATGCAGGGATGCAGGGATGCAGAGATGCTGTTCTAGACCATCCCCTGGGAACCTGGGGAGTTGAGTGGTTGGTCCCTGCGCTGGAGCTCCTTGAGCGCTGGCCCCAGCAGTGTCAGTTGTTTTTTTTTTTTTTTTTAGATGGAGTCTTGCTCTGTTGCCCAGGCTGGAGTGCAATGGCGCAGTCTCGGCTCACTGCAACCTCTGCCTCCCGGGTTCAATTGAGTCTCCTGCCTCAGCCTCCTAAGTAGCTGGGACTACAGGCACATGCCACCACACCCAGCTAATTTCTGTATTTTTAGTGGAGACGGGGTTTTACCATGTTGGCCAGTCTGGTCTCGAACTGCTGGCCTCAGATGATCTGCCCACCTTGGCCTCCCAGAGTACTGTGGTTACAGGTGTGAACTACCACACCTGGCTCTTCCTTTTTTCTTTTAAGGACACTCCTTTCTCTTATTAAGTCCACTGCGTACATTCAGGATAGTGTCATCTCAAGATCCTTAATTATGTCTGCAAAGACCCTATTTTCTTTTTCTTTTTTTTGAGATGGAGTCTTGCTCCGTCACCCAGGCTGGAGTGCAGTGGCGTGATCTCTGCTCACTGAAACCTCCACCTCCCAGGTTCGTGGGATTCTCCTGTCCCAGGCTCCTGAGTAGCTGGGATTACAGGCAACTGCCAGCATGTCTGGCTATTTTTTTTTGTATTTTTAGTAGAGATAGGGTTTCATCATGTTGGCCAGGCTGGTCTCGAACTCCTGACCTCAGGTGATCAGCCCACTTTGGCATCCTAGAGTACTGGGATTACAGGTGTGAGCCACCACACCCGGCCAATTACTGTATTTTGTGTAGAGACGGAGTTTTGACATGTGGCCCAGGCCACAGGAATTCCCTAATTCCTAAGCAGCCCTGTGTGTTAGATCTCGCAGACACACCCATTTACTAGTTGGAGAAGCCAAGGCTCAGACAGGCAAGGCAGGTCTGACACCGCCCCTGTGGCACTGCCTCTCCGTCAGCATCGGGGACATACCCCTGCCTTTCCAGGCGCATTGGGGATCTTAGCTTGTGATAGAAGGCATCGGCACAGCTGTCAACGCTGCCTGGGCCTTTCTGTGGTATGAGTTGCTGACAGACTTTTGCTCTGGTACGGCCTGGCCGTGTGAGGCTGTGGGGCAGAGGCCAGTGGGCTGGGTCCTCAGGCCAGGCAGAGGGGCTCAGTCCTCCTTGCCTGCTGGAGGATCAAATCCAGGCTGGAGTATTGAATCCAGGGTGGTTTTTTTTTCCCCTTTCTTTTTTTCTTTTTGAGATGGAGTCTTGCACTGTCACCCAGGCTGTAATGCAGTGGCGTGATCTCGGCTCATTGCAATCTCCCACTCTGGGGTTCAAGCGATTCCCCTGCCTCAGCCTCCCGAGTAGCTGGGAATACAGGCATGAGCTACCACACCCCAAGAATTTTTTTGTATGTTTAGTACAGACGAGGTTGCACCATATTGGCCAGGATGGTCTCGATCCCCTGACCTCATGATCTGCCCGTCTTGGCCTCCCAAAGTGCTGGGATTACAGGCGTGAGCCACCGTGCCTGACTTTGTCCCTTCTTGCTTCTCTTTCTCGCCTCCCCTCCCTTTCCCCACTTCCCTTCCCCCTCCCCTCCTCTCTCCTTCCCCTCCTTCCCCTCCTGCCCCTCCTGCCCCTCCCCCTCCCCCTCATTCCCCTCCTTTCCCCTCCCCCTCCCCTTTCCTCTCTCTCTCTCTTTCTTTTCTTTTCTTTCTTTACTTTTTTTTTGAGTTGGAGCTTCACTCTTGTTGCACAGGCTGGAGTGCAATGGCACAACCTCGGCTCACTGCAACCTCTGTTCCTGGGTTCAAGGGATTCTCCTGCCTCAGCCTCCCAAGTAGCTGGGATTACAGGCATGCGTCACCACACCCAGCTAATTTTGTGTTTTTAGCAAAGATGGGGTTTCACCAGGTTGGTCAGGCTGGTCTGGAACTCCTGACCTCAGGTGATCCACCTGCCTCAGGCTCCCAAAGTGCTGGGATTATAGGCATGAGCCACCATGCCTGGCCTCTTTTTCTTTATCTTTTTTTTCTTTTGACAGAGGCTTGCTCTCTTGCCCAGGCTGGAGTGCAGTGGTGTGATCTTGGCTCACTACAACCTCTGCCTCCCTGGTTCAGGTGATCCTCCTGCCTCAGCCTCCTGAATAGGTATGACTACAGGTGTGCACCACCACGCCCGACTAATTTTTATACTTTTAGTAGCGATGGGGTTTCACCATCTTGGCCAAAGTGCTGAGATGACAGGCGTGAGTCACCATGCCCGGCCTTTTTTTTTTTTTTTTTTTTTTGAGATAGTGTGTCTTCTGTTGCCCAGGCTCGAGTGCAGTGGTGCGATCATAGCTCACTGCAGTCTTGACCTCCTGGGCTCAAGCAGTCCTCCCACTCTGGCCTCTCAAAGTGCTGGGATTACAGGCGTGAGCCACTGTGCCCAGCCCACCTTTTCCTTTCTCTGTTGCACGCAGCCCTGCTCTCTAGAATGGAGGTGTTATTTTATTGTAGTAGCTTTGGCCTAAGCAAGCTGGGTGGGCACTCACATTGGCACTTTCAGGCTGCTTACCTCGACAAGGGCTTTCTTGTTCCTAAGCCCTGGTTTTCCAAGCCACCTAACAGGCGTCACAGTCCCTTGCTTACTGGGCCTGGGCAAGGCCTGGGTGGCGGTCTCAGCACAGTCCTAGGTACGGGGTGAGCATCTGATAGATGTCACTCTTGCTGACATATCTGGATGAAAGGCCAGAGCAGCACCGCTCTGGGTGGGCCAGTGGTCCTTGGAGGCCCTAAGGGCACAGTCCCAGGGAGGGGCCTAGGCTGTGGGTGCCACGAAGCACACGGGGCCGGCCCAAGGATGAGACCCAGGTTCTGCGATTTCCCGCTGTGTTTGTCCTGTGTCACATTCATCCTCAACTCCCGTGGCTGTGTTGCCCAAGCTAGGAGCTCATGCGTCCAGTGGCCATCCTTCAGGTCTGGGTTGCTACCTGCTTGCTTGGGGCTCTGCTGGGCAACCCCAGCTTTTCTGGGCCCCGGGCTACCACTGCCCCTGCACCTGGCCTTGGTCCTGGATCCAAGAGGCTCAGGACACTGGCATTCAGACCCTGGCACCTCTCGTCTTGCCAGCAGGGGTGGAAGACCGGAGCAGAGCGGTCAAGGGGTCTGGGAGTAAGAGGCCAGTGTCTCTCAGCCCTTCCCCCCCACCCTGGGTGACATTCTCCTTCCACTGTGGTGCCTCGGGGAGGCTGGTGCAGCCGCCTCTGGGTGCTACTAAGAAATGAGGTCACTCGCCGAGGCCACTAGGGAAGGTGGTATTTCTGGCCGAGCAGGTGTGGCCTGTGCAGGGCTCCTGGCAGCTGAGCCCTAGGTCTTCTCAGCCATCCTGGCATTAGCAGGTTGACTTGATATTTCTGGAAGGAAAGGGAGCCGAGAGTACCGAGCTGCTGAGCCGGAGTCCAGATGAACGTGCCGGAGTCTCTGCATTTGCGATGGGGATGAGGTGGCTGGTGTGGCACTGGGCGTGATGGGGCCAGGCCTCTATCTTCTATCTTCTGTGCTGGGCGTTGCCTGGACAGAGAGCTCAGGCGATGCGGGCAGCAGTGCTTGTGCCCAGCTGGCCAGCGGCAGGACCCGTCGGGCCGTTTGTGTCTTTACCTGGGTCCCTGGTTGCGCCGACCAGGGTTCACACCCCCAGCTAGGCCTCCTGTGCCCCAGACTTGGGAGAAGATGCTTCCTCCCAGGGGGCACAGTCTCCTGTGGGGTCCAAGGGAGCCTGCTGGAACTTTGAGCTCAAGATATGGGCTGCGCTGCACCGCATCAGCTCTGCGAGGGGCCCCGGGGCGCGTATGTGGTGGGGTATGGCCTGGCTTTGAACATGCACCTGTGGTCTTCTAGGCTCTGGGATTTACTGCTTAGATCTCGGCCTCTTCATCTGTGAAACGGAGCTAATGGCTCCCGCTCCCTCCGGCCACTGTGGGAGAGACATCTGAGAAGCTGCGGCAGTTCCAGCCCCGGGCAGGGAACGTGAAATAACTGTTGGTCGCTGTTGTTACCCATAACCGTCAGGCAGGTCACATCCTAGGACACACAGAAGTTACAGGTGCATAAGCCATGGGTGGTGGGGCCGGCCCAGAATCCAGGCTCCCGCTCTCCCCTTTGAGGCTGCAGTGAGCCATGATTGCATGCCTGCGTCCAGACTGGGTGCAAAGCAAGACCCTGTCTCAAAAACAACAAAAAAAACAAAACAGGCCGGGCGCGGTGGCTCATGCCTGTAATCCCAGCACTTTGGGAGGCCGAGGCAGGAGGATCACGAGGTCAAGAGATCGAGACCATCCTGACCAACATGGTGAAACCCCATGTCTACTAAAATACAAAACTGAGCTGGGCATGGTGGTGGTGGGCGCCTGTAGTCCCAGCTACTCAGGAGGCTGCGGCAGGAGAATTGCTTGAACCCAGGAGGCGGAGGAGTCTGCCCCTCGTCTAGGGCTGAGAGGGCGGGCAGGTGGCTTGCTGGGTCTTGTGATGTGGACTCTGTCGCCAGCAAGGGCACTGAGCCTGGTTGTTCACAGCCAGGAGGGGACTGGGAAGCACCAGGCTTGGCTTGTTTGTGACGCTCGAGAAGCAAAGCTCCAGAGGCCTTCTGGGCATGGCTGTGTGTGCCAGGCCTGCGGGCTGCGCCTCCAGCGGGTGAGCAGGAGTTGCAGGCTCAGCTCTTCCAGCCTGGGCTCGGTGCTGCCTGCTCCTCCCTCCTGGGGCTCAGGTCAGAAACCCCGATTCCCTGCACGTCTCAGCCCCACACCCACTCCACTGCCAGGTTGTGTTGCCTGTACCTCCACAGTCTGTCCAGAATTTCACCACTTGTCTCCGCCTTTTTTTTTTTTCTTTTTTGAGACGGAGTCTTGCTCTGTCACCCAGGCTGGAGTGCAGTGGTGCAATCTTGGCTCACTGCAACCTTCACCTCCTGGGTTCAAGTGATTCTCCCGCCTCAGCCTCCTGAGTAGCTAGGATTACAGGTGCCCACCACCATGCCCAGCTAATTTAAAAAAATTTTTTTAATGTGGATGTATGTGCGTGTATGTACATATATTTTAAGACAGAGTCTCACTCTGTCACCCAGGCCGGAGTGCAGTGGTGCCGTCTCGGCTCACTGCAACCTCTGTCCCCTGGGTTTGAGTGACTCTTGTGCCTCAGCCTCCCAAGCAGCTGGGATTACAGGTGTGTAATCCCAGACAGAACAAAGGCCAGTAGACAGTGGGGGAGCCAGTGCAGTTTAGACGGGGGGAGCGGTAAGCGCCAAGGTCCTGGGGATGGACCACGTCCAGCGTGTCTGAGCAGCCAGGAGGCCTGTGTGACCCTAGCGGAGTGAGTCAGGGAGATGGTGGGAGGAGGTGAGGGCTGGAAGGTGATGTGGCAGACAGTGTCATGGTTTTGTGGGCCATGGGGAGGACATTAGCTCTTACTCTGAGTGAAGTGGCAGCCATAGAGGGTTCTTGAGCAGAGGAGGGTATTGCCACTGCACTTCAGCCTGGGCGACAGTGAGACTCTGTCTAAAAAAAAAAAAAAGGCCATATTCTCTACTCCTGATATCCCCCCAACCTTCTCGTTTTATGACACTTGGTGACAAAAGATGCCTTGGCTGTCTGTCCCCACCCTGCTGTTCCCCCTGCACACACAGGCTAGAATTCAGGTTCCATGAAGCCCAGAGCCTGGCTTTTTTTTTTTTTTTTTTTTTTGAGATAGAGTGTCGTTCTTGTTGCCCAGGCTGGAGTGCAATGGCACAATCTCAGCTCACTGCAACCTCTGCCTCCCAGGTTCAAGCGATTCTCCTGCCTCAGCCTCCCCAGTAGCTAGGATTACAGGCATGTGCCACCACGCCTGGCTAATTTTGTATTTTTAGTAGAGATGGGGTTTCTCCATGTTAGGCTGGTCTCAAACTCCTGACCTGGTGATCCACCCGCCTCGGCCTCCCAAAGTGCTGGGATGACGGGTGTGAGCCACCGCACCAGACTCCTGGTCTGGTTTTCTTCACTGCCATATCCCGGGACCTGGAACAACACCTGGGATGTGGATGGAGGGAGGCAGGAATGAATGAATGGTTACATGAACGCAGGCTCCCTGAGCTCTCTTGGCTGATGGCAGGGCCAGCGTTAAGGTCTGATTCTGCATTCTGCACCACAGCTGTCTCCGTCTCTGACACAGGCTTTGGGACTGTGCCTGAGCCGGCTGCTGCGGGCGCCCTTAAGGCAGGCGGGAGCGAGGCTGCGGCCACAAGGGGGCAGTGGAGAGCGTTGCAGCCTCCACTGCTTGCCGCCAGTCATCCGGGGGGTGATGGGTCGGCTCGGCTTCTGCAGGGAAAGTATCTCTCTGTTGTTAGGGTTTGGGTTCCCTATGACCTGTTCGTGAGGCGTCACTGCACCAGCTCTCTGGCCCTGGCTTCCTGTAGATGGGGCCCTTCAACAGCATGGTCAGCGTCCCAGGAGAAAGGACCTGTGTGTCCTGCCAGGGCTTGGCCCACTGTGCATCGGCATGGGTGTTCTGCTAGCGTTGGTCTAATCATATTTATTTATTTATTTTTTGAGTTGGATTCTCACTCTCGCCCAGGCTGGAGTGCAGTGGTGCCATCTCGGCTCACTGCAACCTCCGTCGTCCTGGGTTCAAGTGATTCTCCTGCCTCAGCCTCCTGAGTAGCTGGGATTACCGGCATGTGCCACCACGCCTGGCTAATTTTGTATTTTTAGTACAGACGGGGTTTCTCCATGTTGGTCAGGCTGGTCTGGTTCCCGACCTCAGGTGATCCGCCCACCTTGGCCTCCCAAAGTGCTGGAATTACAGGTATGAGCCACTGAGCCTGGCCTGGGGGGGGGGGTCACTCTTTTAAATAGATGTCCCGGCCAGGTGTGGTGGTTCATGCCTGTGATCCCAGAACTTTGGGAAGCTAAGGCAGGCAGATCACTTGAGGTCAGGAGTTCAAGACCAGCCTGGCCAACATGGTGAAATCCCATTTTTACTAAAAATACAAAAATTAGCTGGGTGTGGTGGCAGGCGCCTGTAGTGCTAGCTACTTGGGAGGCTGAGGCAGGAGAATCGCTTGAACCTAGGAGGTAGAGGTTGCAGTGAGCTGAGGTTGTGACACTGTACTCCAGTCTGGGTGACAGAGACACTATCTCAAAAAAAAAAAAAAAAAAGAAAGAAAAAAAGAAAGATGGCCAGTAAGGCCTTGCCAAGCAGTCCTCTGAAGGCTTCAGGAGGGCAGGGAGGAACCCTGTGGTGTGGAGGAGAGCCTTTGGACAGAAGGCAAAGCCAGTGCAAACGCCCCGCGCCTCCCTCGGGACCGCCCTGTGATTCTGCTTTTCTGGGTTGTTCACTCACCAGGCAGGTGCGGTCCCGCGAGAGCCCCTCTTTCCACTCCTCCTGCCCCATTAGTAATATCTTCATAATCACAAAGACAGTGGAGACCGGGGCCCTGTTACTTGCTCGCGGCCCTGGGCGCTCCCCTCTAGGCTGGCGAGGCCCAGACCTTGCCCCGCGCCCCTCCTGCAGGGTGAGCTTCGGGTCCCACCCCGTGTCCTGGCCCTCGGCTGCCCTGACTTCGTGCTGCCATGAGTTGCCATGGGCTAGGCCCGGGAATCTTGGGCCTCCTGGTGAGAATTCCTCTCAGGCTAGTGGAACTGTCATCACAGAGCCACGTGCCGCCAGAGCCCCAGGCCAGAGCGCCTGCCCGCCTGCCCACTCCTGTCCTCTCCCTGCCCATCGTGCTGGAGGGTCTGGGGCCACACCTATTGCCTGTGACCAGCGCTGAGGCCTTGCTGACACCAGTAGCCCCCACCTCAGGCCTCCCTTCATTTGCCCAGAGATCTCAGCCCCTCCCAGCCCCTCTGTGGGCTTCCTCTGGAGGGCCCCCTTCTCCTCCCTGCCTCACCGCTTCTCCCAGAGATGTGGGAGCTTGCCGCCTCCCCATCTGTGCCCCGGACCCCCTGCCTGGGGCTCTTCTCAGCAGCCACCTGTGCCCTCTGCAGCCCTGGGCATCCCCTGGGAGCCCCGGCCCTCTGCTGGCCTCAGGCCTGGGCAGGCGTGTGTGTGTGTGTGTCACAGAGCAGGAGTTGGGGTGGCAGTGGGGTGTGGGGAGTGAGCCCTCGCTGAGGTCTCACATTAGACCCTTCCTCTGGGGGGGCGGGCGGGGAACCTCTCCTGCTCTTCCTACCCGACTGTTTTTATTTTGATGGGTATTTGAGGCCTGTTTATTATCCCTGGCCCCTTTAAAAAGTAATTTATTGAGGTGAAATTCACATAACGTGAAACTGTTTAAAAGTGCACAGTGGCACTGAGTGCATGCACAGTGTTGTGCAGTCTCCACCTGTTTCGTTCCAGAACATTTTCCTCACCCCAGAGGAGACCAGGTGCCCAGCAGCAGCCTCCCCATCCCCCTGTCCCCCACCCAGCTCCTGGCCACCTCCAATTTGCTTTCTGTCTGCTCTGGGCATTTCACATAGATATGGGACTGTTTGTGTCTGGCTTGCTTCACTTAGTGTAACTTGTTTGTTTCCCCCCGACCTGGAATAGCTTATTTAACTTTTTACTTTGAGATAATTATAGGCCAGGTGCGGTGGCTAACACCTGTAATCCTGGCACTTTGGGAGGCCGAGGTGGGTGGATTGCCTGAGCTCAGGAGTTCGAGACCAGCTCGGGCAACATGGTGAAACCTCATCTCTCCTAAAATACAAAATATTAGCTGGGCGTGGTGGCATGTGCCTGTAATCGCAGATACTCGGGAGGCTGAGGCAGGAGAATCGTTTGAACCCGGGAGGCGAGGTTGTGGTGAGCCGAAATCTCACCACTGCACTCCAGCCTGGGTGACAGAGCAAGAATCCGTCTCAAGAAGGAAAAAAAAAAGAAATACAGAGTCACAGGGATTTGTAAAAACAGTACGGAGAGGTCCCCTGTTCCCCCCAGGGCCTTTCGGTTCTCTCTAGGGGAAGATGGGCGATGGGCTGGGGATTTGGGGCAGGCATTGGGAGAGGGGCAGCTGTCCCTCGGGGGCCCCTAGGCACTGCCCTGCAGCCCGGGCTTACCTCCTTGCAGGTTCCGGCGTCTCCTCTCCTAGGGCCTCAGGCTGGCCTGGGCACTGCCACTGCAGCTGTGAGCGTGGCCCCTCTCTTGGCCGCCCCCTCCGCCGCCGCCCATCGTCCTCCCCCAGCTGCTAGCCGGGACTCGACGGTTGTTCTCTGCCTCCCATGCCCTGGTTTGGTGCCCGGGTTAGGGGAGCAGGGTAGGATTTCACCCCTCCCCCTAGCAGCTGGCTGGACAGGGAGAGGGGCTGGTTGTATTTTAAGCTGTTGAGTGGTTCAGCAGGAACTCAGAGGCCTGCTCTCCCTGTGGACGCCGGACTGCCTTCCTGCGGGCCACACAGGCTGGGAGGCATGTGGGCACTGCCCACCTGGGGCCCAGGAACTATTAATATACCTGCAGCCACAGGGCAGGCCCCGTGCCCGCCCAGGGCCCTGCTGTGCTAACCCTTTCCCATGCATCCCGCCCCGTGTCCTCTGTCCCTCTCCCACAGATCCCTGTGGTGGGGCCCGGCGTCCCTCGTGGTATGACTGAGCTCTTTTTCCTGGCCGCCCCCTCCATTGGCCAGCTCTCTGCTCTTGTTATCCCTGTGGCTCGGAGGGGTTCAGTAACCTTCCCCAAAAGGCCACACGGCCAGGCAGAGCGTGGAGTTGACAGCAGGGACTCAGGAGGCCCCATGGGCCAGGATTTCATCACTGCTGGGCCCATTTCCACCCTCATGTCCGGGAAGGGATGTGAGTGTGTCATAGCTGGGGATGTAGGTCCCCATGCTGTGGTGACCGCCAGGCCATCAGGGGAGTGGGGATCTGAGCCAAGCCTCCCATCCCATGGGGTGCCCCCCATCTGTCAGGGGTCACCTCATGTATCACACACATAGTCTCAGGGGAGCTTCACAGTCCTGGAAGGTTGTCCACTTCCTACCTGCCCCTGGCTGAGGGCTAGAGAGGTGACATGGCTGGGGTCCCCCAGGAACTGCAGGACAGGGCTGATTTTGTATAGACCCCGAGTGCAGGCTGCCAGGCCCCCTGCGTCTCCCACTGTGGTTAGGAGCATGCGGGAGGGGTGCCCAGCCTCTCTGGCTTCACCATGGTCCCCTCTCCTTCAGGGTGCCTGGCATGGTTTCCCTGGGCTCTGGGTGGGTGGACCTGCCCTGGGATGGGCCTGGCCCTGAGGTTTGTTTCTGAGCATTGCGTCCTGCTCCTTTTCCTCAGGCAGCCTCTGGGGGCCCCCTTTTATGGGGGTCCCACAAGAATCACTGACCAGTGGCTGACTTGGGATGGACCCTTGTATAATGGGATAGCACTGACCCCTGCATGTGGGGGTCAGATCCCCAGGGACTACTTCTGTCCAGCCTTGCCCCTCTGCATCGCCAGCGTCCATCACTGGCCTGGGGGCTCAGGGAGTGTTGGGCCGGGCTCCTCCCTCGGGCTGGCACAGGCCTGGCTCTTGGACGCAGGAAGCACCAGGCTTTAGGGGGCGCAGGTCCTGGCTGGGGGTGCGGTGTTTGTGCTAACTCAGTGGGAAGCATGCCCCACGGGTGGCTACAAGGTGAGAAGCGGGTGGGGAGGGGGGTTGGGGAGGCCTCCTCAGCCCAGGCTGGGGGTGCCTGCCTAAACCTTCCCTGAGCCCTGATCCTTCCCACGCTTCGAGAGAGGCTCTCTGCACCAATAACTACGGAATCTGTCACCTCCCTGGTAACACAAATGCACAAGGAAAATAATCCAAAGTGTCTCTTATAGCTCAGAAGGGGAAATGGACGATCTGTCTGGCAGAGTCTCAAAATAGCTGGGATTTCTCCAAGCCCAGTCAACTCTCCAGGCCTGAGCTGCGAGCCGGGGCCTGGGTGGCCTGCTGGTCTCTCACCCTCCTCCGGCCACTGGCTCTGTGCAGGGTGGGGGCTGGGAGGCATTGCCATGGCCGCCCCCGGGGCTCTCCCTGCCCTGGTGCTGCTGAGGGGCTGTGAACACTCAAAAGCTGCTTTCAGGGCAGCCTGGCTCCTGGGAGGTGACTCCCAAACCCCCCTCAGAGAAGGTCTGTGGCTTAGATTCTGGGGGGGGGGGCGGCGCAATCTGGGTGGTTTTATATTTAGCTGGACTGTGGCTGTGGTTGCCACTCGGGTTACATCTGGCACAGGAGCCGGCAGCGCCAGGGCCGGCACGGGCTCCTTTCCAGCACCGCGGCAGAATTTGATCGCGCCCGCCCGGCCCAGGACTGCCTCGCGTGGGGAGGTCGGTGGCGGGGGCTGACGGCCGGCAGCTGGGGCTGCTGGGCACCGTGGGCAGAGCCGAGCAGCAGGGCGGGTGGCAGACGGCATGGACATGAACTTGAGCTTGGTGGCCCGGGAGGCCACCCCAGGCCTCCTCCCTGGTCTCAATGGGCTTCCCAGGCCCGCACCCCAAAAGGTGGCCAAGAAACCTAAAAAGGCTGTTCTCTTCTTCGAGGTGGAGATTCTGGACGCAAAGACGAGGGAGAAGCTGTGTTTCCTTGACAAGGTAGGACTGGGGTACGGGCTGCCCTGGGCCAAGGGCACTGGGCCTGGGACCCCGTTCCTTCCAGCCCAGGAGCTGTCCAGCTGGGCCCTTCGTGCCCCACCCCCCTGCCCCATGGAGGGGTACGCCCTCTCTTGGGGTAGGGTGGATAGCTGTGGCCCCTGGGTGTGGCGGAAATGGAGGCACAGCAGCCTCAGTAGACCCTGCAGGGATTTGGGTCCTGGGAGGGTGGTGGAGGAGTGAGCCTTGCCCCTGCTGAGGCCAGGCCTGGGGGAAGGGGCTTGGGCTGTCTGTCCCTGGGGAAGACAGAGGGCCTTTGCTCCTGGGGGAGTCATGAGTGAGGAATGGAGAGGAGGGGCAGAGAAATGCTTAATCTGCCTCTAGCTGGGCTGGGGGCATGCCAGCCGAGGCCCACGCTGTCCCCACACTGGTAGGGCCCTCGCTGCTCCTTCCCTGACCATGGAGGCAGAGGCCTGAACCCTAGCCCTTTCTGCTTCCCATAGCTGCAGCCCAACTTAGCCTGTCCTCCCCTTCATTACCTCCCCATCCTGGGTCTGGGCTCCCCCTAGGGCTGACGTCCCTGTGGCCCGTGCTTCCCCCAGGTGGAGCCCCAGGCCACCATCGCAGAGATCAAGAACCTCTTCACCAAGACCCGTGAGTCCGAGGCCTGGCCACACTGCCATCTGCAACCCCTCTGACCAGGAACCTCAGGGTGGGAGGGATCCCGTCCTGCACGCCTCTCCCAGGGCCTGCAGAGATGCCTGTGTGTGGCCCAGGCTTCTAGGGTGTGACTGGGGCAGGCGCCCTCATGTGGCACTCCGCAGGAACGCCCTTGCTGGGCTCTGGGAAGGACAGGATCCTGCTTCTGCCCACGCTTTTCTGGCCAGTGGCCTGAGGCCTTGCCCCCGGGGGGGAGGAGCTGTGGGGGTCCCTGCACCCTGGGAGCCCTCAGACGACGGCACAGTGGCTGGGCAGCGAACCTGCTAAGCCCTGCCAGGCTGTGGGCTGTGACTGCCCTGTTCTCCCCGCAGACCCGCAGTGGTACCCCGCCCGTCAGTCCCTCCGCCTGGACCCCAGTGAGTATAGCTGTCCGCTCCGCCCACCCCCTGGGCTCCTGGGTGGCAGTGGGAGAAGGCCGGGGCAGCCCCTGAGCCCTGGCCTGCCTCTCTTCAGAGGGCAAGTCCCTGAAGGATGAGGATGTTCTGCAGAAGCTGCCCGTGGGCACCACGGCCACACTTTACTTCCGGGACCTGGGGGCCCAGATCAGCTGGGTGACGGTGAGTCCTGACCCTACCCATGGCCTCCTTTCCCGTCAGCTGCACTGGGTGACTCATCTTGCCCCCTCTACCCTCAGGTCTTCCTAACAGAGTATGCGGGGCCCCTTTTCATCTACCTGCTCTTTTACTTCCGAGTGCCCTTCATCTATGGCCACAAATATGACTTCACGTCCAGCCGGCACACGGTGGTGCAGTAAGTGGGGCAGGCGGGGGGAGGGTAGGGGAAGGTAGAAGACCTGCCGGACCAGCCCCAGCTGAGCCCGCTCCCCCCGACCAGCCTCGCCTGCATCTGCCATTCATTCCACTACGTCAAGCGCCTGCTGGAGACGCTCTTCGTGCACCGTTTCTCCCATGGCACCATGCCTTTGCGCAACATCTTCAAGGTGAGAGCTAGCCCTGCCTCTCTGCCCCATCCCGCCCCCGCCGCGCCTCACCCCTAGTTCCCTCCTGCGTTCCAGTACGCCTCCCGCAGAGCCTTACCCAGAGGCCGCTCCCGTCCTCCTCAGCCCCGCCCCTGCAGAGCCCCGCCCCCACAGACCCTAGCTTCACCCCTAGGCCCCTACTGTTCACCACGCCCTCAGAGCCCCGCCCCAGCCTCACCCCTAGGCCCCTCCTGTCTACCACGCCCTCGCAGAGCCCTGCCTAAGCATCACCCTTTGGCCCCGCCTATTCTCTGCAGCCCCACCCCCACAGAGCCCTGCCCCAGCCTCACCCCTAGGCTCCTGTCCTCCCCTACCACACTTCCAGGCCCCTAGGGATGAGACATGGGCAGAACCTGCCCTCTCCAGCGCTGGCCCAAGTCCCATCCCTGCTCTTCTCCCTTTCAGAATTGCACCTACTACTGGGGCTTCGCTGCGTGGATGGCTTATTACATCAACCACCCTCTCTACACGCCCCCTAGTAAGTAGCCTCAGACCGTGCTTCCCTCCCCCACAGCCCCCACCCTCCGGGCCCTCCCCTGATGGTCTCCCCTCCTTGTTTCCTTTTCAGCCTATGGTGCTCAGCAGGTGAAGCTGGCGCTCGCCATCTTTGTGGTAAGGAGGCTGGGGGTGGGGACGGGGGTGGGGGAGCCTGGGTGGCCCTGGGCTGATCCTGCTTCTCTGACAGATTTGCCAGCTCGGCAACTTCTCCATCCACATGGCCCTGCGGGACCTACGGCCCGCTGGTGAGTGCCCGCTGGGGGCAGGGGGACAGCTGGGCTGGGTGAGGGGGTCTGACTTTCTCTTTCCACCCTGCCTGCCAGGGTCCAAGACTCGGAAGATCCCGTACCCCACCAAAAACCCCTTCACGTGGCTGTTCCTGCTGGTGTCCTGCCCCAACTATACCTACGAGGTGAGGGGCTGCCTTGCTCAGCCCTCTCTGCCCTGGGACTTGAGGTCCCATGTGGAGGGGCCAGACTCTAGGAGGGGGCGCCTGGTTGGGCACCTGCTTTTGCCCCTTGCACAGGGAGCATTGGGAGGTGGAGACCGCTGCCTCCCTGCTCTGGGGGCCGGGAGGTGTGTGCTGCTGGGTTTCCGCTGTATACACCCATGTCTACACTGGAATTGGGCTTCCACCTGACTCAGAAAGCAGGGGTGTGGGGAGGTGGCTGGGCGAGTCCAGAGTAGCCACATGCATGGGGTGGGCAAGGCTGGCGGAATAGCATTCCTTGCCCAGCCCTGCCGGCCCTCACCATCCACCCCTGCCCACAGGTGGGGTCCTGGATCGGCTTCGCCATCATGACGCAGTGTCTCCCAGGTGAGCCTGCCACCCTCCCTCCGTGGGGCCCTGCTCCTCTGGGCAGGCAGCTCCTCCCTGACGCCCGTTCTTCCCTGCAGTGGCCCTGTTCTCCCTGGTGGGTTTCACCCAGATGACCATCTGGGCCAAGGGCAAGCACCGCAGCTACCTGAAGGAGTTCCGGGACTACCCGCCCCTGCGCATGCCCATCATCCCCTTCCTGCTCTGAGCGCTCACCGCTGCCTGGGCTCAGCCCACAGCTCCAGCACCTGGAATAAAACCCGCCTGCCCCAGTTGGACTCAGGCTGTGTGTTTCATTCTGGGCTTGGGGACCACCACACCGCCCCTCGCTCTCCCCAGCCTCGAGTTGGCATGGTTAAGAGGGGGCTCAGGCTGAAGGGCCTGAAGGTTTTATTTGACTGGTTCATAGGGTGGGGGGTGCACCCCCTATAGGGCCACCTCAGGGGCCACTTTTCCGGGTTCCTGGCCTTTGGCCAACTCTGCCGCCGCCTTCTTCTCCCGCCGCTGCTTCCGCACGAGCAGCCGCCGCTCCCGCTCATACTCCTTCATGCGCATCACGTAGCTGGGGCAGAGTGCCAGAGGGGCTGTCAGGTCCCTGGCCAGGCCATGGCTCCTACCCTTCAAGCCCCGGGAAGCAGAGGGGCTGTCCCAGAGCACTGGAGGGGGCCTCCAAAGAAGACAGACCTGTGTGCCTGTGGCTTGGGTCTGGGGTCTGCCTACGCAGGTGGCAGGGCCTCCCACTGGAACCTTGGCTTGGCCACTCCCCCAGGAGGCTTCAGCCACCTGCCCTGTCCCCATCCAATAGGCCCCTAGAGAACCCTCTCTGGGACTAAGGTGGGGCCCAGCTAGAAACCTCAGGGTCGGTTCAGGGTCCTGGTCTTGGGAGCCACATCCTGCCTAGGGCCAGGGCCTGGGTGGGAGGGGGGTGGGTGCAGACCAGAGATAGGGATTCGAGCCAGCCAGGGCTATGGGAGACTTGAGTGGGCCAGGGGAGTGTGGGGCTCAGGTGGGCTGCAGGTGTGGAGGGCTAGGGCAGGTGTGGGGAGTGGGGGCCCAGGTGTGGGGACCCAGGCAGGCCGGGGCTGGGGTGTGGGAGGCTGGGGACTCACTCTCGGTGCTCGCAGTACTCCCAGTCGTGCCGCTCGTGCTTGCAGGCCAGGATGTTGGGGAAGTTGTCGCGCTTGCACTTGAGCAGCTGGATGAGGTAGTGGGCACAGTAGTCCCGCAGCTGGACCTTCAGCTGTGCGTCCATCATCTCCTGCTGTGTGGCCACCATCTCTGCAGGGAGTGGGTGGGGTTCAACCAGGCCAGAGGCCCCCCACCCCAATTCCAGGGATCCCACAGGGACTGAGGCACACGGCATCAGGAAGCCACACCTCGGGGTGTCCCCCACGGATGCCCAGGTGGCAGATGGCAGTGGATGGCAGATGCCTCTCTCGGATGCACTGTCCTGAAGGGGCCTCCGTTTCCAATTTGCACAAAGGCCACTCCAGACATCCAGGCCCAGACAGGAGACGGTGGCTCTCCATCACCCAAGGCACCTCAACTCCCACACAGGATCCTTGCCTCCCCTCCCAGAGGGATGCCCGCCCTAACTCTCAACAGCCCCACTTTGCATGCAGAGTCCCAGCTCAGAATCCACCTTCTCCCAGAGCACCCCCTCAGCCCCCAACCTGCACCTGGAGCTCCAGTCAGCACTCCTAGCCTTTCTTGTCTGAAAGCTGCCTGAGTCCCAGCTCTGCACTGGCTGGAGGCATGGCCTCTCTCTGTCTCAGAACCGACCCTCAGGTCATGGACGTTACCCAAGTATCCACTGAGCTAACAGAACCTGTAAGGTACTTAGGCACGGGCTCAGAAGACAGCTGGACTAGTTTTGGGGCCTCACTCACCTAGCAAGCCTGACTCGGGACAAATAAACCTTCAGGAGGAGGCCGACGGGGGCGTTAGGAATCTTGGCAACTCACCCCTAGCCTGTGCTCGGTGATCCTGCACTCCTTCCCTGCCGCCTCCCTCAGACCCAGCCCCTGGCCCTCCTGACCTCCACATCTTTCTCCGTCCCAGCTCCTTCCCATCTGCCAAGTGAGACAGACACATTCATGTCTCAATGGCAGTTGTTCCAGGCTGGCTTCTCTCCCCTCTGCTTCCCAGCTGCGATTCTCTCAACCCACTCAGGCCCAGGTCCTCCTCTCCAGCCCCTTGTCCCACTCTCTGGCTTCTGCCCCACCGCCTCACTGCCCAGACCCCGTTCTCACAGGGCCACCCAACAGCCCAGGACACCAGCATCCCTCTTGCTTCTCTCCTGTGGCTCCTCCCACATCCCACCCCCCGGTTCCCTCCCATCTTCTATGGCTGCCCTGCAGCCTTGTTCACAGAGCCTTTTTCTTTCTTTCTTTTTTTTTTTTTTGAGATGGAGTCTCCCTCTGTCACCCAGGCTGGAGCACAGTGGCACGATCTCGGCTCACTGCAACCTCTGTCTCCCAGGTTCAGGCGATTCTCCTGCCTCAGCCTCCCAAGGAAATGGGATTACAAGGGCCCGCCAACACACCCAGCCCATTTTGTATTTTTAGTCGAGATGGAGTTTCACCATGTTGGTCAGGCTGGTCTCGAACTCCTGACCTCAGGTGATCCACCCACCTTGGCCTCCCAAAGTGCTGGGATTACAGGCGTGAGCCACCACGCCCGGCCTGAGAGCCTTTTTCTCTGCTGCCACCTCGTATGTAGATGAGCCCAATATGGTCCCTCCACCCAACACCTCGCTTGAGCCCCAGGCCTGGGTATGACCTGCAGCCCCCAGCCGTTCCCTATCGGCGCTTGGAGCTCCAGGTGGCAATCCTAGACTCCTCTCCTTTTGCCTCAGACTTACAATCAGCTAGCAGCAAAGACCTCACAACACCCACTGTGTGCTTTAGTAGTTAGGATACAGCACGCAACACAACACACAAGCGTCCCTGCCCTCAAAGGGAGACACAGCACAGACAACACAGAGCGCCACAGTGTCTGGCAGTGTTTAAGCATTAGGGAGACCAGCCTGCGCAGCACAGGAAGACCCCATGTCTAGAAAAACACAATCAAATGATCTGGGCATGGTGGTGCATACCTGCAGCCAGAGCTATCAGGAGGATCGCTTGAGCCCAGGAGTTGGAGGCTTTAGTGAGTGATAGTTACGCCACTGCACTCCAGCCTAAGCAAAAGAGCAAGACCCCACCTCCGTAAATAAATAAATAAATATGGGCCTGGTGCGCTGGCTCACACCTGTAATCCCAGCACTTAGGGAGGCCGAGATGGGTGGATCACTTGAGGTCAGGAGTTCCAGACCAGCCTGGCCAACATGGTGAAACCTCGTCTCTACTAAAAATACGAAAATGAGCCCAGCGTGGTGGCACGTGCCTGTAATCCCAGCTACTCGGGAGTCTGAGAGGGGAGAATTGCTTGAACTGGGAAGGCAGATATTGCAGTGAGCAAAGTGACTGGCTGAACGGGGGTGGAAAGGAGGAAAGCAGGGCAGGGGACGGTGGCCTAGGAGGGAGAGAGTAAAGGATTGGGAGGTAAGAGAAAGGCCAGGCAGCACGAACAGTCCACGGGAGAACCAATCAGGACACCAGTCAGAAGGGACGGCAGGAACGGAAGCCCAGTTAATTTAACTAACAAACAAACAAAATTTGGCCAGGCGCAGCGGCTCACTCCTGTAATCCCAACACTTTGGGAGGTTGAGGTGGGTGGATCACCTGAGGTCAGGAGTTCGAGACCAGCCTGACCAACATGGTGAAACCCTGCCTCTATTAAAAATACAAAAAGTTAGCCAGGTGTGGTGGCACATGCTTGTAATCTCAGCTACTCGGAAGGCTGAGGCTGGAGAATCGCTTGAACCTGGGAGGCAGGGGTTGCAGTGAGCTGGAGAGAGCACCACTGCACTCCAGCCTGGGCAACAGAGCAAGACTCTGTCTCAAAAAAAGAAAAAAAAATGTAGAGACAGGGTCTTGCTATGTTGCCCAGGCTGTTCTTGAACTTCTGGCCTCAAGCAATCCTCCTGCCTCAGCCTCCCAAAGCGTTGGGATTATAGGCACAAGCCATTCTGCCTGGCTCAGAGTTGTTTTTTTCTTACCTCCCCCATCATTATGTTCAGTTGCACAGGGACAGGCACCAAGGAAGGGAAGGGGATGAGTTTATCCAGAGTAAGCGAGCAAGAAGGGCAGCGGGTTGCTGGCGTTTGCAAAGCCGATCTTGGGCAAAGCAGGGTATGTGAGGCAGTGGGAGGGAGGTGGACGGACCAGTGGACTGCAGGTTCACGAGGGTGGAAGGACCACGTGGGGTGAGAACACTGGAGTCATGATACCACCTCCAACTTTCTCTCAAATCCAGGCTGCTTAGAGGTCTGTCTCAAGCTTGTTGCCCACTCAGCAGACAGCGGGACCTCTGGACCAACCAAACCTGGCTGTGTCCCTCCTCTGCTGAGAAGCCTTGGCTCTGCCACCTTTTTCTGGCCAGTCCCTACCCATGCTCCTTCACATCTTTATCTTTTTCGTTTTTTTTTTTTCAGACGGAGTCTCACTCCGTTGCCCCGGCTGGAGTGCAGTGGCCTGATCTCGGCTCACTGAAACCTCTGCCTCCCTGGTTCCAGCAATTCTCCTGCCTTGCCTCCCAGGTAGCTGGGATTACAGGCGCGCACCACCACCTCCAGCAAATTTTTATATTTTCAGTAGAGATGGGGTTTCACCATGTTGGCCAGGCTGGTCTCGAACTCCTGACCTCAGGTGATCAGCTGGCCTCAGCCTCTCAAAGTGCTGGGATTAAAGGATTAAAGGTGTGAGCCACTGTGCCCGGCCTAACTTTTGTATTTTGTAATAGAGATGATGTTTCACCATATTGGCCAGGCTGGTCTCGAACTCCTGATCTCAGGTGATCTCCCCACCTTAGCCTCCCAAAGTGTTAGGATTACAGGCATCAGTCACTGGGCCCAGCCACCCTTCACGTCTTTGTTTCCAGCCACTGCCTCCTGGAAGCCTGCCTTGATACCCCCCAGCTCTGCCTGATTCCACTATCTTTCCCACTGAGCTGTGAGTTCTGTGGAGACAGGGCCTGCATCCCTCCAGTTCCCTGTGGTATATGCAGTGCCTAATGTGGGGCGTGGCCCAGAGCTGGTGCTCTCATGTCTGTGATATTACTACATTAAAAACAAAAAAACCAACGGGAGCCAAAAAACAGTAGTGGCTCACATCTGCAATCCCAGCATTTTGGGAGGCTGAGCAGGATCACTTGTGCCCAAGAGTTGGAGACCAGCCTGAGCAACACAGCAAGACCCTGGTCTCTACAAAAAATAAAAAAATCAGCCTGGCATCCTTGCGCACTCTTGTGTTCCCAGTTACTCGGGAAGCTTGGGCGAGAGGATAGCTTGAGCCCTGGGCGGCAGGATAGCTTGAGCCCAGGACGTCGAGAATGCAGTGAGCTGTGACGGAGCCACTGCACTCAGCCTGGGCAACAGAGCAAGACCCCACCTCTACGAACAGTACAAAAAAATCAGCCGGACGTGGTGGCACACATCTGTAATCACAGCTACTCGGGAGGCTGAGGCAGGAGAATCGCTTTAACCCGGGAGGTGGAGGCTGTAGTGAGCTGAGATCGCGACTGCACTCCAGCCTGGGCAACAGAGTGAGACTCCGTCTCAAAAAAGGGCTCGGCCTAGCTCTGCGCGCCGCATTCCTGCCCGATCCCCCACTTGTCGCCTCTCTTTTGTCCCCTGGCTTTTGCTCCAG
Organism: Cacajao melanocephalus; assembly: GCA_963573385.1. Taxonomy (NCBI): domain Eukaryota; kingdom Metazoa; phylum Chordata; class Mammalia; order Primates; family Pitheciidae; genus Cacajao; species Cacajao melanocephalus. The sequence goes on along the minus strand of CAUYLG010024969.1, from coordinate 66,148 downwards.
CCGTACCCTTGGCCTGGAACGCCTCCACACTCAGGCGGGGTCACGCGCGTCCTCTGAACTCCTCCGAACCCAGTCTAGACCCAAACCCAGACACAACACGCGAAGTTAGAGCCCAGCTCTGGGGAGCCCGGGGTTCGGGGGTTCAGGCGCAGGTACCCAACTCCCTCCGGCCGCGCCTGCGCACTGGGCCTCACCGCGCTCCTTGCGCTCCGGTAAGCCATAGTCGGGAGGGAAGGTTGGCAAATTCAGGTAGTCGGGTTCCTTCGAGGCATCGCCCAGGTAGCGCCGGACCAGGTGCGCCCCCATGGCTGCAGTCGCCGCAGGTTCCTGCAGCAGCCGAGGGTCACCTCCCTCCCACCCGGAAGCACTGACCCCTCAGCTAGGCGTGGCTTCCGGGTCGCTTAGGCCGCTGCGGAGATCATAGAGATGAAGGACTCCAGAGGGCCGCTCCGGTCCGCCTGGCGTCACCTCGCGGACAGGTAGAGGCGGGGCAGGTGCTGCGTCCCCTCGCAGGATATAGCTGGACGGGAGAGGGGACTTCCCTGAGCCTGGAAATCCATCTGGGAGGGGCAGAAGGGTACGACGTGGGACTGAGGCCTCCCTCGACCCTATCTGGGACTCTTCTGGTAGCCCGAGGCTAAAGCACATATTAAAATTATTTTTCATATAATTTTCCAAAAAGTATATTATTCTAAAACGTTAAAATTTCTCTTTAAAAAAAGGCACAATATCGATTATATCGTTAATGTATGTAATTTTCAATAAAGTTACTTTAATTTTTTTTTTTTTGGAGACAGTCTCTGTCGCCCAGTCTGGAGTGTTTTGGCGCGATCTTGGCTCACTGCAACCTCCTCCTCCAGGGCTCAAATTATTCTTCTGTCTCAGCCTCCTGAGTAGCTGAGATTGCAGGCGCCCGCCACCACACCCAACTAATTTTTGTATTTTTAGTAGAGACGGGGTTTCGTCATGTTGGCCAGGCTGGTCTCGAACTCCTGACCTCAAGTGATTCCCCCCGCCTCAGCCTCCCAAAGTGCTGGGTTTACGGGCGTGAGCCAACACGCCTGTCCAATAAATATTTTGATTAATTAAACAATATAAATAAAAGTTATTCATAAATACAATTATTATTATGTTATTTTTTGAGACAGGGTCTCATTCTGTTGCCCAGGCTGGAGTGCAGTGGCACAACCATAGCTCACTGTAACCTTGAACTCCTGGGCTCGGGAGATCCTCCTGCCTCAGCCTCTCAAAATGCTGGGATTACGGGCATGAGCCACTGTGCTCTGCCAAAAACAATTATTTAAAGCTGAAATTTAAAATAAATTGTATCATAATATATATAAATGTAATCTTTATATAATTTAAAAATATATATCTCATAAATAATATTAATATCTAATCTATATTTTACCCCAATCTGACAAAGCATGTATTAGACCCATCTGCTGTATGCTGGGTCTAGTGGTCAGAAAGGCAGGCATGGCTCCTGCATTGCAAGCTTACAGTCTAATGGAAGAGAAAACCATAAAAAAAAAAAAAATGGGCTAGGGTGGTGGCTCACACCTGTAATCCCAGAGCTTTGGGAGGCTGAGATGGGAGGATTGCTTGAGCTCAGGAGTTTGAGACCAGCCTGGGTAATATAGGGAGAATCTTTCTATAAAAAAAAAAAAAAAAAAAAAAAAAAGTTAGCCAGTGTTGTGGCGCACACTTGTAGTCCCAGCTACTTGGGAGGCTGGGGCAGGAGGATAGCTTGAGCCTGGGAGTTCCAGGTTGCAGTGAGCCATGATCCCATTACTGCACTCCAGCCTGGGCAACAGAGTGAGACCCTGTCTATACACATTCCCAGGTGATGTGCTGTCGCTGCTCTAGGGATCAGCTTTGGGAGAATTACTCAGCTAGATCTTCATGTATTGACATGGGGAAGTGACTGCTGATATATTAAGTGAAAAAAGCAAGCTATAGAGAATAGACAACTGGCATTAGAGACTTTCTTTCCAGGGCTACCTGTGTGATCTGTCCCTATCTTCAGGCCACCACGTTAATTTGTGATTCTTGTGCCCTTCCAGACTCAAGGGGGCAGCATTCACATTGTAATCGCTATGAATGGTGCTTCTGGAGTTGTGCAGTGCACAACCTGCACATCTGCACCTGATACCCCTGCCTTGTTCTGGGTGTCTCTCCTTAACCTCCGTTCCTCTGTGCTTCAGCTACTCACCCAGAGGTCAGAGCTCAAAGGGAGCCCAGAGAGGCAATTTACAGTACTAGCTCACTCCCCCTGTGTGACCTCTGGAAGTGATTTTATTTCTTGGAGACTGAGTTTACTCATCTGTAGAATGAGGTCCGCAATACCTATCTTATAATATTCCCTGCCAGCGAGGGCTCCCCTCTTGATGGATCCTACCCCTTTCCTGGCTTTATTTTTTATTTTTTTGAGACAGGGTCTTGCCCTATTACCCAGGCTGGGGTGCAGTGTCATGATCTTGGCTCACTGTGGCCTCTGCCTCCTGGGCTCAAGCGACCCTCCTGCCTCAGCCTCCTGAGTAGCTGGGATTACAGGTGTGTGCCACTAAGCCTGGCTAATTTTTGTATTTTTGTAGAGTTGGGGTTTTGCCATCTTGCCCAGGCTGATCTCAAACTCCTGGGCTCAAGTGAACCTCCCACCTTGGCCTCCCAAAGTGCTGGGATTACAGGTGTGAGCCACCGCCCCTGGCCATATTTTCCTTCTTAGCACTTAGCACCGTTTAAGCTGTGATCCGTTTGACTTACTTGTTTATTATTGGCTTCTCCTCTCAACTCAGCGCTGTGAAGCAGGGAGTTTTGTCTGTCTTGTTCACTGCCATATTCCTGCACCTAGAACAGAGCTGGCCTGTAGCAGGTTCTTAGTAAATCTTTGTTGAGTAGGCTGGGTGCGGAGGCTCATGACTGTAATTGCACAGCTTTGGGAGGCGGAAGCAGAAGGATCACTTGAGAATAGGACTGAGATCAGCCTGGGCAATATCAGGCAACCCCTGTCTCTACAAAAAATAAAAAAGTCAGCCAGGCTGGTGGCATGTGCCTTTAGTGCCAGCTACTTGGGAAGCTGAAGTGGGAGGACTGCCTGAGCCCAGGAGGTTGAGGCTGCAGTGAGCAATGATCATGCCACTGCAACAGAACAAGACCCTGTCTCTGAAAATAAATAGAATGCAATACAATAAAACAAAACATTTGTAGAATAAACACACGAATAAATAAATAGGGAAGGAGGAAGAATCAGATAGTTGCATGAAAAGCACTCACTGCCTGGCATCCAGTAGGTGCTCAATACATGCTCACTATTGTTACTTTCATCCAGGTCACACTCTACTGCTAGAAAGCCAAACAAAGGAGGCTACTGTGACCAGTCATTTCATCACAGGCTGAAGGGGTTCAAGCCAGGGATTCCTGGGGGTGGGGGCAGAGGCATGTAGCCCATTCCATCCGAAGCTTCCAAGACTCAAATGGCTCAGCCTGGCCTAGCCTTACTGAGCCTTGGGGACCTGGGGGGAATGATATGGAAAGGGCTGTTGACTGGGGTGATAACTGAGGTTCGTTGTCTCACAGCAGAGGAAATCGAGGATGTGGACACACAAAGAGTGAGGTTAAGAGTGGAAGTTTGGCCAGGCGCAGTGGCTCACACCTGTAATCCCAGCACTTTGGGAGGCCAAGGCTGGTGGATCATCTGAGGTCGGGAGTTTGAGACCAGCCTGACCAACATGGAGAGACGCCATCTCTACTACAAAAAAAAAGTATATATATATATATAAATTATATATATATATAAAATTATATATATATATTATGTATGTGTATATATATATATATAAAATTAGCTGGACGTGGTAGTGTATGCCTGTAATCCCATATACTTGGGAGGCTGAGGCAGGAGAATCGCTTGAACCTGGGAGGTGGAGATTGTGGTGACCCAAGACCGTGCCACTGCACTCCAGCCTGGGCAACAAGAGCGAAACTCCATCTCAAAAAAAAAAAAAAGAGTGGAAGTTTATATTTATTAATTTTAATTAATTAATTAATTAATTAAATTTGAGACGGAGTCTTTCTGTGCCACCCAGGCTGGAGTGCAGTGGCACAATCTTGCTTCACTGCAACCTCCACCTCCTGGGTTCAAGTGATTCTCCTGTCTCAGTCTCCCGAGTAGCTGGGATTACAGGCACCCGCCACCATGCCTGGCTAATTTTTGTATTTTTAGTAGAGATGGGGTTTCATCATGTTGGCCAGGCTGGTCTCGAACTCCTAAGCTTAGGTGATCTGCCAGCCTCAGCCTCCCAAAGTGCTGGGATTATAGGTGTGAGTCACCCTCCCGGCCTATTTATTTATTTTCTGAGATGGAGTCTTGCTCTGTTGCCCAGGCTGGAGTGTAATGGCAGGATTTCAGCTCACTGCAACCTCTGCCTCCTGGGTTCAAGCGATTCTCCTGCCTCAGCCTTCTGAGTAGGTGAGATTAGAGGTGCGTGCCACCATACCCGGCTAATTTTTTTGTATTTTTAGTAGAGATGAGGTTTCACCATGTTGGCCAGGCTGGTCTCAAACTCCTGACCTCAAATGATCCACCCACCTCGGCTGGAATTACAGGTGTAAGCCACCATGTCCGGTCTGGGCTGCTTTTTGTTAAAAGGGAAGCTCTGGGGAAGACTCTCTTACCATCACTATCTCCCTAAATAATTTCTTTCTATCTCTTGTTGAGGGTGATTTTTTTTTTTTTTTTTGAGTTGGAATCTCGCACTGTCACCAAGGCTGGAGTGCAGTGGTGTGATCTCGGTTCACTGCAACCTCCATCTCCTGGATTCAAGCAATTCTCCTGCCTCAGCCCGCTAGCTGGGATTACAGGCACCCACCCTCACACCTGGCTATTTTTTTTTTTTTGTATTTTTAGTAGAGACAGGGTTTCACTATATTGGCCAGGCTGATCTTGAACTTCTGACCTCGTGATCTGCCTGCCTCAGCCTCCCAAAATTCTGGGATTACAGGCGTGAGCCCCTGCTCCCGGCTGGGGTTAAGGTGAGTTTAGCAGCCTGTGCTGAGCCTCCATCACCCATGATCCGTATCCTTCCTGTTTTTTTCTTTGTCAACCACCCACCAAGGAGAACTTCCTGAGTCCCCTGCCCACCACTCCCAGGGGACTTTTTTTTTTTTTTAAATACAGAGTCTTGTTCTGTTGCTCAGGCTGGAGTACAGTGGTGTGATCTCGCTCACTGCAACCTCTGCCTCCTGGGTTCAAGCGATTCTCCTGCCTCAGCCTCCTGAGTAGCTGGGATTACAGGCGGGCACCACCACACCTGGCTAATTTTTGTATTTTTAGTAGAGAACAGAGTTTCGCCATGTTGGCCAGGCTGGTCTCAAACTCCTGGCCTCAGACGATCCTCCCTCCTTGGCTTCCCAAAGTGCTGGGATTACAGGCGTGAGCCACCACGCCTGGCCAGGACCTGGTTTATTGGCCACAGTTTCTGCCTCTTCCCTTCCTTCCTTCCCCCACTCTCCTGTCCAGCCCCATCTGGCCTGCACCAGGCAGGGCCTGCATTAGCACTCTGTGAGCAGAGCAACCTCAGAGGCCCCACGTGGGACCTGAGGTGGGGAAGGAAATTCTGAGTGGTGTCTGCGCCTTACCACAGTCTGCTGCTTGGGAGATCAGGTGCTCTGGGGGATTCAGTTTTAGGGAAGGAGGAAAAACAAGGTCAATGAGGCCTCAGCAGAAAATTCCCAGGGCAGATCTCATTTATGCTTATAGGGGCAGACAGAACATTTGTCGCTAATCCAGGCTGGAGTGCTAGGGACACCCAAGGATTGCTGAGGGTGGCTGGCTGGTATTGGAGGGATGAGAGAGCCTGGAGGGGTGGGGCTTCAGGGCTGGTCAGGCAGGAGGTCACTCATTCATTCAACAAACATTCATTGAACACCTACTGTGTGGGAGGCAGTGAACAAGACAGATACAAATTCCTGCCCTCATGGAGTTGAGCTGCTAATAGGTGGAAGACAGGCAGAGAACAAGATTAGGAAGTGAGGTGTGTGAAACGTGAGATGGTGATAAGACTGTGACAGGTCGGGTGTGGTGGCTCAAGCCTGTAATCGCAGCACTGTGGGAGGCCAAGGAGGGCGGATCACAAGGTCAGGAGGTCGAGATTATGGCCACCATGGTGAAACCCCATCTCTGCTAAAATACAAAAAAATTAGCCAGGTGTGGTGGCAGGCTCCTGTAGTCCCAGCTACTCGGGAGGCTGAGGCAGGAGAATTGCTTGAACCCGGGAGGGGGAGGTTACAGTGAGCCGAGATCATGCCACTGCACTCCAGCCTGGTGACAGATTGAGACGCTGTTTCCAAACACCCCCCCCCCACACACACACAAACTGTGACAATTAAGGGGACAGTTAAGGGGAAAAATGGCAGATAGAGTGGATGAGAAGGTCTGGTCTAGAATTTTATTTATTTATTTATTTTTGAGACAGGGTCTCGCTCTGTTGCCTAGGCTGGAGTACAGTGGTGCAATCATGGCTCATTGCAGCCTTGAATTCCTGGGCTCAAGGAATCCTCCTACCTCAGGCTCCTGAATAGCTGGGACTGCAGGTGTGTACCAACATACCTGGCTAATTTTTTCACTAATATCTACAGTGTGTAAAAATGTGATATGATAAATATCAGAGCGATAGTTCATTAATTTTGTAGAGACAGGGTCTCCCTGTCTTGCCCAGGCTGGTTTTTCACCATGTTGGTCAGGCTGGTCTTAAACTCCTGACCTCAGGTGATCCACCTGCCTTGGCCTCCCAAAGTGCTGGGATTACAGGCGTGAGCCACTGCACCTGCCATCTACCTCTTTTTCTTTTGTCGTTTTTAGAGATGGGGTCTCACTATGTGGCCCAGGCTGGAGTGCAGTGGCTATTCACAGCTGTGATCACCATGCACTATAGCCTCCAGCTCCTGGGCTCGAGGACTCCTCCCATCTCAGCCTCCTGAGTAGCTGAGACTATAGGCTCCCACCACTGTGCCTGTATTTTCCTTCTTTTTCTACTTATGACTGTCTGACATAACTTCTAAGACAGCTGAGTTACTTATTTTATTCATTCTCTTTCTTCCTGTTGCTGCTCCCAAGGGTAAAATTTTTTGTTGTTCACCAATGTATTCCTGGTTCTGATGCATTAGAGCTTAGCACAGACTAGGTGGTCAGTACACATCTGTTGAATCGATGAATGAACAAATGAATCCCCGTTGGACATATCAGGAGACCAATGCTCAGAGATGTTGTTCTACACCCCTGAGGTCACACAGCAAGAATGGGCCTGAGCTGGAAGCAGCCTAGGCTCATACCCTTGCTTTATTCAGTTAATCAGGCTGGATTCCAACATCTGTTCCTGAATATCTGCGGTGTGCCAGGTCCCCAAGGATGGCATTGGCCATGTAGCTATCACCCCTGTACCATGAGGCCACCCAGCCTTTATTGTAGGAAGGTCCTCTTACCTCTATGAGTGCTCTTTTCTTTTCTTTTTTGGAGACAGGGTTTTGCTCTGTTGCCCAGGCTGGAGCACACTGGTGTGATCAGATCTTACTGCAGCCTCTCACTGAAGGCTCAATCTCCTGGGCTTAAGCAGTCCTCCCACCTCGGCCTCCCAAGTAGCTGGATCTAAAGGCAGGCACCACCATGCCCAGCTAATTAAAAAAAATTTTTTTGGCTGGGCGCAGTGGCTCATGCCTGTAATCCCAGCACTATGGGAGGCCGAGGAGGGCAGATCACAAGGTCAGGAGTTCAAGACCAGCCTGGCCAATATGGTGAAACCCTGTCTCTACTAAAAATACAAAAATTAGCTGGGCGTGGTGGTGTGTGCCTGTCATCCCAGCTACTTGGGAGGCTGAGGCAGAAGAATCGCTTGAGCCCTGGAGGCAGAGGTTGCAGTGAGCTGAGATCACGACACTGCACTCTAGCCTGGGTGACGAAGTGAGACTCCATCTCAAAAAAAAAAAATTTTTTTTTTTTGGATAGTTGGGGTCTCACTTTGTTGCCCAGGATGGTCTCGAGCTCCTGGCCTCAAGAGATCCTCCTGCCTCAGCCTGCCAAAGTGCTGGGATTACAGGCATGAGCCACCATGCTCAGCCCAAAAAGTGCTCTTGATGGGCAGATGTACTGTCAGTCCTTTTGACCTATTTACCTGTCTCCTGCCCTGTTACTTTCCCCCTTCTCCTGTCCCTCTGTGTCTGTTTGGAGCTGCTCCCCACCCCCATCCATCTGGAGCCCGATTAGCACTGTGTGTGCTTAGCAGGTGTTTGCCGAGCAGACAGACTTTTTCCTCCTTTTCAGATGAATGTCCATTTCCTCCCCTCTAGACTGGGTATAGCCACACCTGCCCTCCTACAGGTTGGGAAGGTTCTATGACATCAGGCCATACAATGGGGAAAACCCAGCCCCCAGAGTCAGCTTTGAATGGAAAAGGAGGTTCATCTGCTCCTGCCCTCCTACCTCGATGAAGAGTGGGGCTACCCCACTGCCCACGTGCGGTGCAGGGGAAGGTGAAGTATATTGCTTTTACTGAGCCTGTCAGGTGAGAAATGCATTCTATTTTGTTTGAGGCACTCTTGTTCTGAGTCTCAGTTGTGGAAACCCAACCTAATGCTCCCCGTGGGCCTGATGAATGTTTCTTGTTGTTGAAGCCAATTTGAGTTGCATTTCCTCTTACTTTTAGTGAAAAGCCCCCAGAAAGGGAAGCTGGGGTCTTGCCCCTTGGGGTACGTGTTAGTTTCCTATAGTGACTATAACTAATTACCCATAAATTGAGTGCCCCAGAGCAACGGAAATGTATTATTATTATTATTATTATTATTACTGTTTTTGAGACAGAGTCTTGCTCTGTCACCCAGGCTGGAGTACAGTGGCGTGATCTTGGCTTACTGCAACCTCCGCCTCCCAGGTTCAAGCGATTCTCCTGCCTCAGCCATCTGAGTAGGTGGGATTACAGGCACCGATCACCATACCCAGCTAATTTTTTTTTTTTCTGTATTTTTAGTAGAGACGGGGTTTCACCACGTTGGCCAGGCTGGTCTTGAACGCTGGACCTCAAGTGATCCAGCCATCTTGGCCTCCCAAAGTGCTGGGATGACAGGTGTGAGCCACCGCAGCCAGCTGGAAATGGATTACTTTATATGGATTATTATTATTATTTTTTGAGATGGAGTTTCACTCTTGTTGCCCAGGTTGGAGTGCAATGGTGTGATCTCTGCTCACTGCAACCTCCACCTCCCAGGTTCAAGTGATTCTCCTGCCTAAACCTCCCAAGCAACTGGGATTACAGGCACATGCCACCATGCCCAGCTAATTTTGTATTTTTAGTAGAGACAGGGTTTCACTATGTTGGCCAGGCTGGTTTCAAACTCCTGACCTCAGGTGATCCGCCCACCTTGGCCTCCCAAAGTGCTAGGATTACAGGCGTGAGCCACTGCGCCCGGCCAGATTAATTATTTTAGAGTTCTGGAGGTCAGGAGACCAACATCAGTCTCACTGGGCTGAAACCAAGATGTTTGTTAGCTGGGCCATGCTTCTTCAAGAGGCTGTGGTGTAATAATCCTTTTTCTTTCTCTAGCCTCTGCAGATGCATTCTTTTTTTTTTTTTTTTTTTTTTTTGAGACTCACTCTTGTTGCCCAGGCTGGAGTGCAGTGGAGCAATCTAGGCTTGTTGCAACCTCCACCACCCAGTTCAAGCGATTCTTCTGCCTCAGTCTCCTGAGTAGCTAGGATTATAGGCCTGCGCCACCATGCCCAGCTAACTTTTTTGTATTTTTAGTAGAGACGGGGCTTCTCCATGTTGGCCAGGCTGGTCTCAAACTCCTGACCTCAAGTGATCTGCTGCCTCGGTCTCCCAAAGTGCTGAGATTACAGGAGTGAGCCAATAACATGATGTTTTAAAATACATACACATGTGGAATGGTTCAATTGAGTGGATTAGCATATGCATTACTGCACCTGCATATTTTTGGTGGTTAGAACACAAATTTTTTTTCTAAGTTATTTATTGATCTTAAACTGACAAATAGGCCAGGCAGAGTGGCTCACACCTGTAATCCCAGCACTTTGGGAGGCCAAAGCGGGTGGATCACCTAAGGTCAGGAGTTCGAGACCAGCATGACCAACATGGTGAAATTCCGTCTTTACTAAAAATGCGAAAATTAGCCAGGCCTGGTGGTGGGCACCTGTATTCCCAGCTACTCGGGAGGCTGAGACAGGAGAATCACTTGAACCCAGGAGGTGGAGGTTGCAATGAGCCAAGATTGTGCCACTGCACTCCGGCCTGGGCGACAGAGCAAGACTCCACCCCAGCCTGGGGAACAGAGCGAGAGACTCCATGTCAACAACAACAAAAAAACCCTAACACATAAAATGCTACATATTTGTGACATTATATGACATAAACATTATATGACTTAATGTTTTAAAATATGTATATATTGTGGAGTGGGTAAATTGAGCTAATTAACACATGTGCACTTCACATACTTCTCATGTTTTGTGGTTAGAACACAAATTTTTTTTTTTGAGACGGAGTCTCGCTTAGCCGCCAGGTGCCGGGCTGGAGTGCAGTGGAGTGATCTTGGCTCACTGCAACCTCCGTCTCCCGGGTTCAAGCAATTCTCCTGCCTCAGCCTCCTGAGTAGCTGGGACTACAGGAGTCCACCACCACGCCCAGCTAACTTTTGTATTTTTTAGTAGAGGCAGGGTTTCATCATGTTGGCCAAGATGGTCTCGATCTCCTGACCTCGTGATCCGCCTGCCTCAGCCTCCCAAAGTGCTGGGATTACAGGCGTGAGCCACCGCGCCTGGCCGTAGAACACAAATTTTAAAATTGTTTATATATTTGGCTTAAATTGACAAAGAAAAATTGCATGTATTTATGGTGTTCAACATGAGTTTTAAAATATGTATGCATTGTGGAATGACTAAGTTGAGCATCATCTCACATGCTTCTCTTATTGCCTTCTACCACGTTTTGTTGGTTATAAGAGAGTCACGACCAGGCGCGATGGCTCACACCTGTAATCCCACAGTTTTGGGAGGCTGAGGTTGGCAGATCACCTGAGGTCAGGAGTTTGAGACCAGCCTGGCCAACATGGTGAAAACCCGTCTCTAGGAGTCCAAGGTCACAGTGAGCTATAAGCACTCCCTCCTGGGTGACAGAATGAGATCCTGCCTTAAAAAAAAAAAAAAAAAAAAGTAGAGCTGGTGGAGAGGAAGAGAGATTGGTCAATGCATACACAGACGTAAGGTTGAAGTTCTAATTTTTTTTTACTTTTTTAAAAAATAGAGATGGGGTCTCTCTATGTTGACCAGGCTGGTCTCCAACTCTTGGTTTCAAGCGATCCTCTCATCTTAGCCTCCCAAAGTACTAGGATTACAGGCATGAGCCACCACGCCTGGCCAGAAGTTCTAATTTTTGATAACAGAGTAGGGTGACTACAGTTAGCCACAATATCTTATATAGTTCAAAGTGGCTGGAAGAGAGAACTTGAAATGTCTCTAACGTGTAGAAATGAGAAATACTCAAGGTAACCCCAAATAACCTGACTTGATCATTATACATTCTATGCATGCAACAAATATCACATATACCTTGTAAACATCTAAACTATTAGGAACCCATTTTTTTTTCCTAGAGACGGGGTCTTGCTATGTTGCCCAGGCTGGAGTGCAGTGGCTCTTCACAGGTGCGATCCCACTACTGATCAGCACAGGAGTTTTGACCTCTCCGTTTCCGACCTGGGCTGGTTCACCCCTCCTTTTGCAACCTGGTGGTCTCCTGCTCCTGGGAGGTCACCATATTGATGCCGAACTTAGTGCGGACACCTGATCGGCATAGCGCACTACAGCCCAGAACTCCTGGGCTCAAGCGATCCTCCAGCCTCAGCCTCCCAAGTAGCTGGGACTACAGGCACACACCACCACCCCAGCAAGAACCAAGTTTTAAGAAAAGAAGCCAACTCTATTTGAGTCCGAGCTGGTGACCTGGTGACTCCATCTCTCTCTCTCTCTCTCTCTCTCTTTTTTTTTTTTTTTTTTTTTTAAGGAACCTTACTCTATCGCCCAGGCTGGAGTGCAGTGGCGCGATCTTGGCTCACTGCAACCTCTGCCTGCCAGATGCAAGTGATTCTCCTGCCTCAGCCTCCCAAAGTGCTGGGATTACAGGTGTGAGTCACCGTGTCCGGCCTGGACTCTATTTCTTCTTCTTTCTTCTTTCTTCTTTCTCCTTTCTCCTTTCTCCTTTTTCTCTTTTCTCCTTTCTCCCTTCTCCCTTCTTCTTCTTCTTCTTCTTTCTTCTTTCTTCTTTCTTCTTTCTTCTTCTTCTTCTTCTTTTATTTCTTCTTTCTTCTTTCTTCTTTCTTCTTTCCTCTTTCTTCTTCTTCTTCTTCTTCTTCTTCTTCTTCTTCTTCTTCTTCTTCTTCTTCTTCTTCTTCTTCTTCTTCTCCTTCTTCTCCTTCTTCTTCTTTCTTCTTTCTTCTTCTTCTTTTTTTTAATCTGAGACATATTCTCACTCTGTTGCCCAGGCTGGAGTGCAGTGGCACAATCTTGGCTCACTACAATCTCTGCCTTCTGAGTTCAAGCAATTCTCCTGCCTCAGCCTCCCAAGTAACTGGGATTACAGGTGTGCACCACCACACCCGGCTAATTTTTGTATTTTTAGTAGAGACATGGTTTCACTATGTTGGTCAGGCTGGTCTCGAACTCCTGACCTCAAGTGATCTGCCTGCCTTGGCCTCCCAAAGTTCTGGGATTACAGGTGTGAGCCACCATGCCCCAGTTGTCATTGTTCCTTCTGTGCATGAATCCAAACTGGGGAGAAAGGCTGTGTGTGTGTGTGTGTGTGTGTGTGTGTGTGAGCACGTGTGAGGTCTGGAGGCTTCCCCTCAAGATGAATTTGCATGTAATTTACTTTGAGGGGAAAAGGGAACTGAGAGAGCCCCTAGACACCCGAGTAGGAGGGACAGTGGGCAGAGGTTGCCAAGCCCTGGCTGCCACTTGTCAGTTTCCTTGTGTTAGACATGCATAATCTGTATACCAGCGCTGGGTACCCAGACCCACCAGGTAAGGCTTTGGCCAGGCTGGGACTGGGGCCCAGGTGTGGTCAGGACCCAGGGTACTGAATCCCCTCCATGGGGCAGCTGAGGCAGAGACCAGGGCTTGAGGGATGAAGGGAGGAGGGAATGGCCGGCTTTCACTTGCCTTTCCCCTGGAAGGGACCATGGAGGAGGAGGAGGAGGAGGAAGATGATGACTATGAGAACATGGCACCTCCCTACAAGGACCTTCCTCCCAAGCCAGGTAAGAGGACTTTTTGGAGCATGACCTGGGGGGAATACAGAGAAGAGGGTCTCCAGGGGGTGTTGGGTGGGTATTGTACACACATAGTCTCCTCTGTACCCAGCCCATGCCAGACACCGTGCAACCCACGCCCTGTCCAGGAGGATCTGCCAGTCTGATGGCAGAGGCGGGTTTGGGCACAGCCTTGGTGGGCAGGGCTGAGAGAGGAGGGGTCAGGATATTGGGACAATCCTCAGGGGATTGAGGGCTCAATTAGAGGAAGGGACTTTGGGGTGGGACTTGAGGGATAAGTAGATATTTCTTTGTTTGTTTGTTTTGAGATAGAGTCTCACTCTGTTGCCCTGGCTGGAGTGCAATGGCACGATCTCAGCTCACTGCAACCTCTGCCTCCTGGGTTCAAGCGATTCTTGTGCCTCAGCTTCTTGAGTAGCTGGGATTACAGGTGCCCACCACCACACCAGGCTAATTTTTTGTATTTGTAGTAGAGACGGGGTTTCACAGTGTTAGCCAGGATGGTCTCGATCTCCTGACCTCGTAATCCACCTGCCTCGGCCCCCTAAAGTACTGGGATTACAGGTGTGAGCCACCACGCTCGGCAAGTAGGTATTTCTTGAGAAGTCCAGGAGAGAAATATTGGGTGCAAAGTCCCTAAGTCACAAAAGCTGGTGCTTGAGAGACTGGGAGTGGACTGTGGGCTCCCAGTCTCCTTACCTTTCCACCCCAAGCCCAGGTTTTATTTATACTTGGATCTCAAACCCAAGGCATGGCACATGGTTCAGTAAGAGTCTGATGAGTGGTTCTAAAAGTGGAGGTTTGGGCTGGTCGCAGTGGTGTGTGTCTGTAGTCTCAATGCTTTGGGAGGCCAAGGCAGGAGAATTGCTTAAGGACAGGAGTTTGAGACCAGCTGGGGCAACAAAGCAAGACCCCATCTCTGCCAAAAAGAAAAAAAAAGTAGAGGTTTGGGCTGGGTATGGTGGTCTGTAGTCCCAGCTACTCAGGAGGCTGAGTCAGGAGGATCGCTTAAGCCCAGGAATTCTGGGTTATCGTGAACTATGTGATCAGGCGTCTGCACTAAGTTTGGCATCAATAAGATGACATTTTGGGAGCAGGGGACCACCAGGTTGCCTAACGTGTCTGAGGGGGGGTTCCAGGTTGGAAATGGGGCAGCTCGACACTCCCTAGCTGATCAGTGGTGAGACTGCTCTTGTGAGTAGCCACTGCATTCTGGCCTGGGCAGCATAGGGAGATCCCACTTGCAAAAACAAAACAAAAAGAATAGAAAATGAAAGTGGAAGTTTTTGAGGTTTTCCTGAGTTTACCGCCACCAGGGGCCCTGAGACCTTGAGAGATCCCAGGGGCCCAAAACACAAAGTCCCTGAGATATGCTGATGGCCTGGTCCTGGGGTCCTTAGACAGGGGCCATTCCATGAGGGCTGAGGCTGTATATCACCCATCTCTGAGTCCAGAGTGGGGCCCCCTGGGAGGCCCAGAAGTACAGTGGGACTTGCACGAGGCAGGAGGTGAACTGGGCTGTGTTTTTCTCTGCCCCCATCTCCAACTTATGGTCCTAATGTCACCCTCAAGCCCAGGGTCTTCATATATGACCCACCCATCCCAATCCCTTCTTCAGGGCCACGTCTCCTCCAAAAGTACCTGTCCCAACGGCCACATGCAGCCCCACATCCGCCCTCCAATCCAACTTCATCACCCTGTCTACTGCAACCCAGCCTCGACTCCCTCCCCATCCCCAAACCTGGCAAGGACTCTCTTCTTCATCCTAAGCACATCATGACCCTACCCCACATCCATCCCTGTCCCCAACCCATCTTCCATCCTGTCTCACCCCATCCCAAGAGCAATTCTTTTTTTTTTGAGATGGAGTCTCGCTCTGTTGCCGGGCTGGAGTGCGGTGGCGTGATCTACGGTCACTGCAACCTCTACCTCCCAGGTTCAAGTGATTCTCCTGCCTCAGCCTCCCAAGTAGCTGGGATTACAGGTGCGCATCACCACGTCCAGCTAATTTTTGTATTTTCAGTAGAGACGGGGTTGGTTTCACCATGTTGGCCAGGCTGGTCTCAAACTCCTGAACTCATGATCTGCCTGCCTTGGCCTCCCAAGGGGCTGGGATTACAGGCATGAGCCATTGCACCAGGCCTCCTCCTCCTCCTCCTCCTCCTCCTTCTTTCTTCTTCCTCTTCTTCTTTCTTCTTCTTCCTCTTCCTCTTCTTTTCTTCTTTTCTTTTCTTTTCTTCTTCTCTTCTCCTCTCCTCCTCCTCCTCTTCCTCTTCTTTTTCTTCCTCTTCCTTCTTCTTCTTCCTCTTCCTCTTCTTCCTCTTCCTCTTCCTCCTCTTCCTCTTCCTCCTCTTCCTCTTCCTCCTCCTCCTCCTCCTCCTTCTTCTTCTTCTTCTCCTCCTTCTTCTTCTAGTGGGGTCTCCATCTCTTGCCCAGGCTGGAGTGTAGTAGTGCAATCATGGCTCACTGCTGTATCAACCTCCTGAGCTCAACCACTCCTCTCACCTCAGCCTCCTGAAAGCTGGGGCTACAGGTGTGCACCACCATGCCTGGATGGCTTTTTCTAATATTTTTTGCAGAGATAGGGTCTTGCTATGTTGCCTAGGGTGGTCTTGAACTCCTGGCCTCAAGCAATCCTCCTGCCTTGCCTTCTCAAAGTGCTGGGATTATAGGTATAAGCCACTGTGCCCAGCCTATTTCTATGTCTCTTTACTGGTTTATTGTCAGTCTGATGGTGGAGGTGGGTTTGGGCACAGCCTTGGTGAGCAGGGCTGAGAGAAGAGGAGTCAGGAGATTGACAAAATCCTTGGGGGACTGACGGTTCAATTAGAGGAGGGGACTTTGGGGTGGGACTTGAGGGACCAGTAGACATTTCTTCTTTTTTTCTTTTTTTTTTTTTTTTTGTTGAGATGGAGTCTCACTCTGTCGCCCAGGCTGGAGTTCAGTGGCATGATCTCAGCTCACTGCAACCTCCGCCACCTGGTCTAGATTGCAGGAAGGAGCGTATCCATCTCTTCCACCCAGGGCTTGGTGCTCTGTAGAGGAGCTCAACTGGGGTGTGGGGGAGTGTTGTCATTGCTTCTTCTATGTGTGAATCCAAACTCCGGAGAAAGACGGTGTGTGTGTGTGTGTGTGTGTGTGTGTGTGTGAGGTCTGGGGCTTCCCTCCTAGATGGATTTGCATGTACTTGACTTTGAAAGGAAAGGGAAACAGACAGATGCCTTAGACACCTGAGTAGGAGGGACAAGCCCTGGCTGCCTCTTCTTATGTTCCTTGTGTTAGCTGTAGCCACACACAACCTGTATACTATCGCTGGGTGTCCAGACCCACCAGGTAAGGCCCCTGCCAGGCTGGGACCCAGGGTACAGAATCCCTTCCATGGGGCAGCTGAGGCAGAGACCAGGGCTTGAGGGATGGAGGGAGGAGGGAATGGCTGGCTCTGACTTGCCTTTCCCCTGGAAGGGACCATGGAGGAGGAGGAGGATGATGACTATGAGAACTCAGCACCTTCCTACAGGGACCTTCCTCCCAAGCCAGGTAAGAGGACTTTTTGGAGTGTGACCTGGGGGAATACAGGGAGCAGGGTCTCCAGGGGGCATTGGGTGGGCATTGTAGACACACAGTCTCCTCTGTACTCAGCCCATACTGGGCACCGTGGAACCCACACCCTGCCAGGAGGATCTGCCAGTCTGATGGGGGAGGCAGTTCTGGGCACAGCCTTGGTGAGCAGGGCTGAGAGGAGTCAGGAAATTGGCAAAATCCTTGGGGGATTGAGGGCTCAATTAGAGGAGGGACTTTGAGGTGGGACTTGAGGGATGAGTAGGCATTTCTTTTTTCTTTTTTTTTTTTTTTTTTGAGATGGAGTCTCCCTCTGTCGCCAGGCTGGAGTGCAGTGGCATGATCTTGGCTCACTGCAACCTCTGCCTCCTGGGTTCAAGCGATTCTCCTGCTTCAACCTCCCGAATAGCTGGGACTACAAGCGCGTGCCACTGTGACCAGCTAATTTTATTTGTATTTTTAGTAGAGACAGGGTTTCACCATGTTGGCCAGGCTGGTCTGGATCTCCTGACCTCATGATCCACCCACCTCGGCCTCCCAAAGTGCTGGGATTACAGGTGTGAGCCACAGTGCCTGGCCTGACATGTCTTTTTCTTTTTTCTTTTTGAGACGGAATCTCACTCTGTCGCCCAGGCTATAGTTCAGTGGTGCGATCTCTGCTCACTGCAACCTCAGCTCCTGGGCTCAAGTGATTCTCCTGCCTCAGCTTTCCGAGTAGCTGGGCTTACAGGTGCCCACCATCATGCCCGGCTAATTTTTATATTTTTAGTAGAGATGGGGTTTCACCATGTTGACTAGGCTGGCCTCGAACTCCTGATGTCAGGTGATCCGCCCGCCTTGGCCTCCCAAAGTGCTGGAATTACAGGCATGAGGCACCGCAGCTGGCCGCGTAGACATTTCTTCAGAAGAGAAGCACAGGAGAGAAGTGTTGGCTGCAAAGTCCTGAGTCACAAAAGCTAGTGCTTGAGAAACTGGGAGTGGACTGTGGGCTCCTCAATCTCCTGTCATTACCACCAAAAGCCCGGGGTTTTATTTAGGCTTGGATCTCAGTAAACCCAAGGCATGGCCCAGGGTTCAACAAGAGTCTGATCAGAGGATGTCACAGTGGAGGTTTGGGCTGGTTGCAGTGGTGTGTGTCTGTAGTCCCACTGCTTTGGGAGGCCAAGGTGGGAATATCAGTTGGCCAGGAGTTCACTGGAGGCCAGGAGTTCGAGACCAGCTTGGGAAATATAGCAAGATCCCCATCTCCACAGAAAAAAAAAAGTGGACATTTGGGCCAGGCAGGGTGGCTCATGCTTATAATTCTAGCACTTTGGGAAGCCAATGTGGGAGGATCGATGGAACCCCAGAATAGAGACCAGCCTGGGTGACACAGTGAGACCCCCAGCTATACAACAAAAAAATTTTTTTTAAATTAAAAAAATTAGCCAGCTGTGGTGATGTGTGCTTGTTGTCCCAGCTTCTCAGGAGGCCCAGGTGGTAGGATTGCTAGAGCCCAGGAGTTCAAGGCTGCAGTGAGCTATGATGGCACCACTGCACTCCAGTCTGGTGATAGAGCAAGGCACTGTCTTTAAAAAATAAAATAGGCCAGGCATAGTGGCTCATGCCTGTAATCTCAGCACTTTGGGAGGCTGAGAGGGGCAGATCACAAGGTCAGGAGTTCGAGACTCTCCTGGCCAACATGGTGAAATCCTGTCAATACTAAAAATACAAAAAATTAGCTGGGCGTGGTGGCGGGCTCCTGTTGTCTCAGCGACTTACGAGACTGAGGCAGGAGAATCGCTTGAACCTGGGAGGCAGAGGTTGCAGTGAGCCGAGATTGTGCACTCCAGCCTGGTGACAGAGCAAGACTCCTTCTCAAAAAAAAAAATATAGCTGGGCACGGTGGCTCATGCCTGTAATCCCAGCACTTTGGAAAGCTGAGGTGAATGGATCACTTGAGGTCAGGAGTTCGAAATCAGCTTGGCCAACATGGCAAAATCCCATCTCTACTAAAAATACAAAAGTTATCCGGGCATGGTAGCAAACCCCTGTAATCCCAGTTACTTGGGGGGCTGAGGCAGAATTGCTTGAACTCAGAGGGCGGAGGTTGCAGTGAGACAAGATGGTGCCATTGCACTCTAGTCTGGGCAACAGAGTAAGACTCCATCTCAAATAAATAAATAAATAAATAAATAAATAAGTAAATAAAGGGAGATACCCAGGCAATACATGTTGGTTGGTTACTCTAGCTTAATCCCATCTCCATCCCTCATCCCAATTCCATTCTCACGTCTAATGCCATCTCTAAGCCAATCTCCAGCCCTCCACTGCAATCCTAACCCTGTTTCCATCACTTCCTTTTGACGCGTTGCCATCCTCAGCCCAGCCCTCACCTTGAGCTTCTCTTCTCCAGGGTCAGTTGCTCCACCAAGACCTCCACGGGCAGGTGAGTTTGGGCTGAGGGTGAAGGAGAACGAGAGATGGCTTTGCCCTGCTCTGGGCCTGAGCAACCATTCCTCCCTCCTCAGAAAAGAAAACAGAGAAACCCCCACTTCCTTGCAAGCCCCGGAAGACAACAGGTGATAGCTGAGGGCTGGGGTCATCCTGCTCACCTGGCTGAAGCCCTTCTTGGAATGACTTTCTCATCTCTTCCAGGACTGGACCTCGCCGCTGTCACCTGCACACCTCCTCAACTGGGTGAGCAGTGGGAAGACCCTTCAAGAAGCCTAAGAGGTGACATCTGGAAGTTTCCTTTCAATCACCAATTTAAAATTTTTTTTTTTGAGACAGAGTCTCACTTTGTCATCCAGGCTGGAGTGTAGTAGTGCCATCCTGGCTCACTGCAACCTCCACCTCCCAGGTTCAAGTGATTCTCCTGCTTCAGCCTCCCAAGTAGCTGGGACTATAGGCAAGAGCCACCATGCTGGGCTGATTTTTATATTTTTAGTAAAGATGGGATTTCATCATGTTGTCCAGGCTGGTCTCGAACTCCTGACCTCAAGTGATCCACCCGCCGTGGCCTCCTAAAATGCTAGGATTACAGGCATGAGCCACTGTGCCCAGCCAGCCCCCTAAATTCTGACCAGAGAATAAAGCAGAGGTCGTTGATCTCGGAAGACAGTCTTTCAGCGTCTTCTTAATAAATCTCTCTCCTCCTTTCTCCCAGCTGTGGATCTTGAGCCTTCTCCGTTGCAGCCACCCCTGGCTGGTAAGTTCTCATGCCCTGCAGGTGTCCTCCTGTTTCCCCTCTGACGGTGGCTAGTGTATTTGATTGAGACCTATGCCTCTAAAGTGAGACCCTGAGTCAGAAAAACTCCTTTAAGAAGCTGCTCCTTCAGGACCTGCTGCACTGTTCTGAGTTAGTCTAGTAAGTGCTACTCTAAGTAAGAAAGACAGCTCTTCCTTGAGATCAGAGTTTGCAAACATGTATTGTTCTTCTGAGCACTGGAGTTATGTGGTTGTTTTGTTTTTGATAATGATGATGGTACTTATGGTTCTGTTGGTGACTGTGATGGAAGGATGAGGAAGGAGATGATGGAAAGGAAGACGATGGTTGGTGGTGGTAAAGATGGTGGAGGTAGTGATGATGGTGTTGGTGCTGATGGTGATGGTGGAGGTAGTGATGATGGTGGTGATGGTGGAGGTAGTGATGATGGTGGTGATGGTGGAGGTAGTGATGGTGGTGGTGATGGTGGAGGTAGTGATGGTGGTGGTGATGGTGGAGGTAGTGATGGTGGTGGTGATGGTGGAGGTAGTGATGGTGGTGGTGATGGTCGAGGTAGTGATGATGGTGGTGATGGTGGAGGTAGTGATGGTGGTGGTGATGGTCGAGGTAGTGATGATGGTGGTGATGAGGGTCGAGGTAGTGATGATGGTGGTGATGAGGGTCGAGGTAGTGATGGTGTTGTTGGTAATCGTGGAAGTAATGATGCTAGTGATGATGGTATTGTTGGTACTGATGATGGTGGTGATAGTGGAGTTAGTGATGGTGATAGTGGGATGGTGATGGTGATAGTGGTGGTAGTGATGGTGTTGGTGGTGATGGTGTTGGTGGTGATGGTAGAGGTAGTGATGGTATTGTTGACAATGACCATGTTGGTGATGATGGTGATGATAAAGGCAGTGATGGTGTGGAGGATGACAGTGCTATTGGTAGTGATGATGGTGGTGATGGCGGAGGTAGTGATGGTATTGGTAGTGATGGTGGTGATGGTGGAGGTAGTGATGGTGTTGTTGGTAGTGATGATGGTGGTGATGGCGGAGGTAGTGATGGTGTTGGTAGTGATGGTGGTGATGGCGGAGGTAGTGATGGTGTTGGTAGTGATGGTGGTGATGGTGGAGGTAGTGATGGTGTTGGTAGTGATGATGGTGGTGATGGCAGAGGTAGTGATGATGGTGTTGGTAGTGATGATGGTGGTGATGGCGGAGGTAGTGATGATGGTGTTGGTAGTGATGGTGGTGATGGCGGAGGTAGTGATGGTGTTGGTAGTGATGATGGTGGTGATGGCGGAGGTAGTGATGATGGTGTTGGTAGTGATGATGGTGGTGATGGCGGAGGTAGTGATGATGGTGTTGGTAGTGATGATGGTGGTGATGGTGGAGGTAGCGATGGTGTTGTTGGTAGTGATGATGGTGGTGATGGTGGAGGTAGTGATGGTGTTGTTGGTAGTGATGATGGTGGTGATGGCGGAGGTAGTGATGATGGTGTTGGTAGTGATGATGGTAGAGGTAGTGATGATGGTGTTGGTAGTGATGATGGTGGTGATGGTGGAGGTAGTGATGATGGTGTTGGTAGTGATGATGGTGGTGATGGTGGAGGTAGTGATGATGGTGCTGGTAGTGATGATGGTGGTGATGGTGGAGGTAGGGATGGTGTTGTTGGTAGTGATAATGATGGTGATGGTGGAAGTAGTGATGGTGTTGGTAATGACCATATTAAAAAAAAGAAGCTGTTACTCTATGAGTCTAGGCCAGATCTCCAGAAACTCAGGGTGTCTGCTTGCATAAGATATGGGAAATGTTCTCTGCTCTAGAAGCCGGGTCCACAAGCTTCCTTGACCTAGGAGCAACTTGGGTAGGGGCTTCTTGAGAGTAGAAGGTGATGCGTCGTAGATTCTAAGAACAAAGCTGGGTCCAAGTCATGCCTAACTTCACTAAGCCTCAGCTTACTCACTTTCAAAATGGGAATAATACTTATAATATACATTATAAGGATGAGACTCCAATAAGATAAGAAGGATGTAGGTTGGGATTACAGTGGCTCACACCTGTAATCCCAACACTTTGAGAGGCTGAAGCAGGGAGGATTGCTTGAGGCCAGGAGTTCAAGACCAGCCTGGGCAACATGGTGAGACCACCATCTACAAAAAAAATGAAAATAAATTAGCTGGGCCTAGGGGCACACACCTGTAGACCCAGCTACTTGAGAGGCTGAGGTGGGAGGATTGCTTGAGCCCAGGAGTTAGAGGTTGCAGTGAGCTTTAATTGTGCCACTGCACTCCAGCCTGGAAGACATGAAACCTTGTTTCAAGAAGGAAAGAAGGAAAAAGAGAAGGATGCAACATGATGCTTAGCGCACAGTAAATGCATCAAAAAGGACCCTGAGCCTCCCCAGGTTCACTCTCCTAACCCTCTCTTGCTGACCTCATCTGCTGAAACAGTCATGGCTACAGATTTCTGCCCCCTGCTCTTGGAGAAAGGCTTAAGAGTCTCTTCCTAGCTCTCTGAAGCCCCAGTATCAGTCTCTCCATCCCCATCCCCACTCCCCAGCAGCTCCAGTGCCCTGGCTCAGTCAGATATCCGGAGGTCCTGGGTGTTGCCAGAAGAGGCTGATAGTGTGCCTGTGTCTGCTGGTGGTGACTTCCCTGATCCTGAGTTGCTTTGGTCTCATTGTGACCCTGACTAAGTGTGAGTAGGGTCAGGATGGGACATGGGGAGATATTGGGGAGGGTGCAAAGGAGGACCTGGGCTCAGTTTGGACTCTTGCTCATAGACGAGGAGTTGGTGAAAGAACTGAGAATGTTAAGCTTTCAGCAGATGACGTGGCGAGCAAATGGTGAGTGCTTTCACCCATTCCTTTGTGCCATTCCTATTGACCCTTAACCCAATCCTCAGATCCAACTCCAAGATCCAACCTCATCCCCATCTTTGCCGGGCGCTGTGCTGGATAGCAGGGGGGTAAAATGGTAAACATGTCAGACACAGCCCCTGTCCCTGTGAGGTGTGCATGCGTGTGTATGTGCCCCGACCTCCACCTTCCAATATGGTGGCTACAAGCCTCATGTGGGTGTTGAATATTTGAAATGTGGCCAGTCCAAATGGAGACGTGGTCTATGCATAAAATACACACTGGGCCAGGTACAGTGGCATCTGCCTGTAATCCCAGCACTTTCTCTTCTTTCTTTCTTTTTTTTTTTTTGAGATAGAGTCTCTGTCACCAGGCTGGAGTGCAGTGGCATGATCTCGGCTCACTGCAACCTCCGCCTCTCATATTCAAGTGATTCTCCTGCCTCAGCCTCCAGAGTAGCTGGAACTACAGGCATGCGCCATCATGCCTGGCTAATTTTGGTATTTTTAGTCGAGATGGGGTTTCACGCTGTTGGCCAGGCTGGTCTCGAACTCCTGGCCTCAGGTGATCCACCCGCCTTGGCCTTCCAAAGTGCTGTGGTTATGGGCGTGAGTCACCATGCCCTATCTAGTAAGACTATGTTCCTACAAAGAATAAAAAAAAAAATTAGCCAGGCATGGTGTTGTGTGCCTGTAGTCCTAGCTACTCAGGAGGCTGAGGTGGGAGGATCACTTGAGGCCAGGAGGTTGAGGCTGCAATGAACCACCATCACATCACTGCACTCCAGCCTGTGGGATGGAGCAGGACTCTGTCTAAAAAAAAATAAAATAAAGGATCCAGTCATCCAAGCTCATTCTACTTTGATCTCAAGCTTTTCTGAGTTTTCCCTCCACTCTTATAGGCTTTGCCAGCTCACTGCAACATACTTGCCATTTTTGCTTTACTTTTTAATTTTTTAAATTTTGAGACAGTCTCACTCTGTTACTCAGGCTGGAATGCAGTGGTGTGATCTTGACTCATTGCAACTTCTGCCTCCAGGGTTCAAGCGATTCTCCTGCCTCAGCCTCCTGAATAGCTGGGATTACAGGCATGCATCACCACACCCAGCTAATCTTTGTATTTTTATTAGAGACGGGGTTTTACCATGTTGGCCAGGCTGGTCTTGAACTCTTGACCTCAAGTGATCTGCCCACCTTGGCCTCCCAAAGTGCTGGGATTATAGGCTTGAGCCACCACGCCCAGCCTGCATCTTTGCTTTTAAGATAGTCCTTGCCTGGTGGGCTTCTTCCTCATTTCACGGTTATCAAATCACTTTCTTCCTTTATTTTATTTATTTATTTTTTTGAGATGGCATTTCACTCTTGCTGCCCAGGCTGGAGTGCAGTGGTGTGATCTTGGCTCACCACAACCTCCACCTCTCTGGTTCAAGTGATTCTCCTGCCTCAGCCTCACTAGTAGCTGGGACTACAGGCATGTTCTGGCACTCTCGGCTAAATTTTTGTATTTTTGGTAGGGATGAGATTTCACCGTGTTAACCAGGATGATCTCGATCGCCTGACTTCGTGATCTGCCTGCCTTGGCCTCCCAAAGTCCTGGGATTACAGGCATGAGCCACTGTGCCCGGCACTTTCTTCCTTTAAAACCCACTTCCTCCAGGGTGCCCAATGTCCTTACTCTTCCCCAGGTCCCAGGGATTGATCCTTTCTATGAGCCATTCTCAGATTCTGAGCACTGTACATGTGGTTTTTGAGCTCAAGCGTGACCCACTGGAATGTGGACACAGTGGGGAGCACAAACCTTGCTTCGCTGTGATGTGTCTGCAGTCCGTGTTGGATGGTTGGGGTGTGTTCTGAGTCTCTAACCCTCAAGCCCATCCCTTCTGACAGTGACTGGCATGGCAGGGCTAGCTGGGCTGAAGCGTGACATTGACCGTGTAAGAGCGGACACCAACCAGTCCCTGGTGGAACTTCGGGGCTTATTAGGTGAGTGAGACTTGGGGAATTGCCCAGGGACAGGGGCCATGGCAGAGCTGGCACATTACATCACTCCACTGAAGTGATTCTCAGTGCAGTCTATGTGGATGGTGCTCCCCTGGAGTTGAGCAGTGTACAGTCTGCACAACTGTGTGTGGCATACAACGTACATGGCTCAGGTTCTAGGGCCATCCTGACAGCATCCTGTCTGGTTACCAGACTGCTCCCGAGTTACCTGTCCTGAAGGCTGGCTCCCCTTTGAGAGCAAGTGTTACTACTTCTCCCCAACCACGAAGTCATGGGATGGAGCCCGGATGTTCTGCCAGGAGAATTACTCTCACTTGGTCATCATCAATAGTTTTGCTGAGCACGTGAGTTGTTCCCACTGAATCTTTGAGAACCTTCAGGGACAGCCTGCTTCTCTTTCAGGATGCACACATCCCTCCCTTCCCTAGGTGGCAGGAACTAGAATTACTTTTCACTTACTAAAACTTTAGCATCAAGCTCTTCCTAAGATAGTATCATGCAGAAGTTAAGAAGATATGCTTTGTTTTTGAGTTCGAATTCTGATTGTGTTGATTTAACCTCTACAGGTTTCGAGGTTCAGTTTTATCTCTGATGTGGAAGTACAATAATGAATACCTGTTAGGTAGCACTTTCTATTTTTCAGCTTGTATTCCAAACGCTTTACATCTTACATTCATTAACATAGGCAATCCTCACGACAACCTGTAAATTAGTATGTCAGTCAGAAGACGTTATTTTATGATGCAGTAACAGACAGTCTCCATAGCCCAATGGGGAATGTAGATGAGGCAGCTGGGTGCGGTGGCTCACACCTGTACTCCCAGCACTTTGGGAGGCAGAGGCGGGCAGATCACAAGTTCAGGAGTTCAAGACCAGCCTGGCCTAGATGATGAAACCCCGTCTCTACTAAAAATACAAAAATTAGCTGGGCATGGTGGCAGGTGCCTGTAATCCCAGCCACTCAGGAGGCTGATTGAACCCAGGAGGTGGAGGAGGTTACAGTGAGCCGATATTGCACCATCGCACTCCAGCCTGGGCGGTTACTCTGTCTCAAAAAAAAAAAAAAAGAAAAAGAAAAGAAAATACTAGATGAGACAAATCATACATTGATGTCAGAGTTTCCACTTATTTTTGCTCACAAAGAAGTCACATGTGCACACCTATCTTTTAAGGTGGTAGGGAAATAAGTCTCACCTGTGTGCAACCAGAAGGAGGATTGGAATATTCGTAAACAGCTTTACTGACTTGCTACTACAATTTAGGAAGTATCACTATTTGTACACACCATGTATCATCTGTACTTCACAGATGAGGAAACCGAGGTACGATGTGCTTCAGCAACTTACCTGTGGTCACTTACAACTAGAGGGATTTGAGCCTGGGTAGCTGGCTTTCAAGTCCGTGGTCTTGACCACAGGCATACCACTATAGCATGGTTTATGTCTTCTTTTCTTCTAGTTTTTAGAGATAAGCTCTCACTCTGTCACTCAAGCTGGAACGAAGTGGTAAAATCATAGCTCATTGCAGCCTCAAACTCCTAGGCTCAAGCAATTCTCTCCTCACCCTCCTGGGTAGCTAGGGCTACCAGGCACTTGTCACCATATCCAGCAAATTATTTTTGCTTCTGTAGAGACAGGGTCATGCTGTGTTGCCTAGGTTCATGGTTTATGTTTTCTAATCATTTTACTTTTTTTTTTTTTTTTTTTTTTTTGAGATGGAGTCTGGCTCTGTCACCTCAGCTCACTGCAACCTCCTCCTCCCAGGTTCAAGTGATTCTCCTGTCTCAGCCTCCTGGGCAGCTGGGGCTACAGGCGTGCACCACCATGCCCAGCTAATTTTTATATTTTTAGTAGAGATGGGGTTTCACCATGTTGGCCAGGATGGTCCCGCTCTCTCGACCTTGTGATCTGCCTGCCTCATCCTCCTGAAGTGCTGGGATTACAGGCGTGAGGCACCGCACCCAGCCCCATTTTACTTTTAATTTATTTATGTCATATTTAAAAATAAAATGTCATTATATATTTTTTCCAGACAGTATATAGTTGGGTTTGGGTTTTTAAAATCTGATCTGACGTTCTCAGGCTTTTAATTAGTGTTTTCATTTATTTATTTATGTGTTTTGGGAGACAGGGTCTCACTTTGTCACCCAGGCTGGGGTGCAGTGGCGAAATCTCGGCTCATGGCAGCCTTGGCTTCCTGGGCTCAAGTGATCCTGCCTCAGCCCCCCAACCAAGTAGCTGGGACTACAGGTTCGCACTACCACACCCAGCTAAGTTTCAAAATTTTTTGTAGAGACGAGGTTTCTCCACGTTGCCCAGGCTGGTCTGGAACTCCTGACCTCAAGTGATCCATTCGCCTCTGCCTCCCAATGTGTTGGGATTACAGGCATGAGCCACCGTGCCTGGCCAAAACAGGGCTTTTGAAGGAATTAAATTAGATAATGTAAATGGGGCAGGTACAAATCATATTCCCTAACTCAGTTTCACAAGAAATACAACTATGTTTCCTTTAAATTACTCATTTTAGTTTCCCTCTTGAGTTCTCACTCTACTAGGCTGGTGGACATTTACTCTCAGTCAATTGGGGTTCCCCATTTTACTTCTAAATGGGGACAGCTTTTATGGGATCAAGGCAGAGGAGCACACACATCGGGTCCTTGTTGTCTTCACTCCAAACTGGTATCTACTAGGACATCTACAGACCGAATGATCCTGGGAAAGTTATTTAACTTCTCTGTGCCTCAGTTTTCTCATCTACGAAATGGGCATAATGATAATTCTTGCTTCCGTGAGTCATGATAAGTATCCAATGAGGCAATCTGTGCAAAGAAGCATAGCTCACTTTTTTTTGTTTCTGAGATAGAGTCTTGCTCTGTTGCCCAGGCTGGAGTGCAGTAGCATGATCTTGGCTCACCGAAGCTTCCACCTCCCAGGTTCAGGTGATCCTTCTGCTTCAGCCTCCCAAGTAACTGTGACTACAGGGCACGTGCCACCACTCCCGGCTAAGTTTTGTATTTTTTTTTAGTAGAGTTGGGGTGTCACCATGTTGGCCAGGCTGCTCTCTAGCTCCTGACCTCAAGTGATCCGCCCCCCTTGACCTCCTGAAGTACTGGGATTACAGACGTGAGCCACCATGCCCAGCCCATAGCTCACTTCTGAATTCATTAATTCAACCAACATTTCCTGAGCACTTACTATGTGCTGGAGACTATTCTACATATTGAAAATCCAGTGATGACCAAGGCACATGAGTTCCCTCTTCTTTTTTTTTTTTGAAATGGAGTTTCCCTCTTGTTACCCAGGCTAGAGTGCAATGGCACGATCACCGCAACCTCTGCCTCCCAGGTTCAAGCAATTCTCCTGCCTCAGCATTCTGAGTAGCTGGGATTACAGGCACCCGCCACCACGCCCAGCTAATTTTGTATTTTTAGTAGAGATGGGGGTTCTTCATGTTGGTCAGGCTGGTCTCGAACTCCTGACCTCAGATGATCTGTCCACCTTGGCCTCCTATGGTGCTGGGATTACAGGCATGAGCCACCGCGCCCAGCTCATGAGCATGAGCTTCTTAAACTGCTCTGATTCTGGTTCATGGAAATAGCAAGGACTCTCTAAATGTTAAAGAGTCTTCTGGTTTTCTGGGACTCAGTCATTGGGACAACTGGTCCATCATCAAAGCCTTTTGGGCCTAGAGGTCTTTTCCTGCTCTTCTTGGGCACAAGAGATCTTTCTGCTCCTTCTATCCCTTTCTGGGGTCTAAGACACCATGAGGCCTTCTAAGCCTCCATCTAACCTGATGGGACAGGAAGCCCTTTCCGCTCTCTGATTTCCTGACCCCTCCCTGGGACTTTACCCAGGAAATAGTGCCCAGGCCCCTTCTGCCTTTTAGAGTCTCTAAACCCACCTGGGGTTTTTACCAAGGCCTGGTGCTCACCGGAAATGAGATGCCGGATTCTTCTCTCTGGGATATGTGGTCTCCACATCTGTTACTTCCTTCCTATGGTGACCGTACCGCTCCACGTTTTATTTTTTTTCTCAAAGCAGAAATTTTATTGCTCACATTCTTTGAACACAGTGGTGTAACTACAGGATTATATATATACTTTTTTTTTTTTACAAAAATTTCAATCACCTTAAACATGTTTAAATTCAGCTGGCCGTGGTGGCTCACACCTGTAATCCCAGCACTTTGGGAGGCCGAGGTGGGTGGATCACCTGAGGTCAGGAGTTCGAGACCAGCCTGACCAACATGGTGAAACCTCGACTCTACTAAAAATATAAAAATGAGCCGGGCGTGGTGGCAGGTACCTGTAGTGCCAGCTACTTGGGAGGCTGAGGCAGGAGAATCGCTTGAACCCGGGAGGTGGAGGGTGCAGTGAGATCGCACCACTGCACTCCAGCCTGGGAGACAGAGCAAGACTCTGTCTCAAAAAAAGAAATAATTTTTTTTTAAAAAGTCACTAAATAACTTTGAGTCAAAGAAGAAATCGAAACTGTAAATAAATAAAAGCAGACATTAATTGACATTGTCTACAGTAGAACATATGAAAGATTCTAGTCAAAAATTCTTAAAACACAAAGAATTCCAGGATGTAAAAAGCTGGGATGAGTGTTGCTCACATCCTGACAGCAACAAAAGCCAGATAATCTACAACATCATAACTTCTCCTAAACTCATTAGATAACTGAGATCATAGGGCAATCAAAAAGTCTAAAATGGGCTGAGCGGGGTAGTTCACGTCTGTAATCCCAGCACTTTGACCTCCCCATATTTTAAGGAATCTTGGTTTGGTGATAAGTTGGGTGAGTGAGATGTGATTTGCATATAGTAAAAGGCACAGGTCTTTGGTGTATTTCGGTGAACTTTGACAAATGCATACGCCTGTGTAACTGTGAAACTAACCAATATTTGTAATCTTTCCACTACCTTAGAAAGTTTTTTCATATCCTTTTTCTAGTAATCCCTCCCTGCCCCTGACTGGCAACCACTGGTCTGATTTCTATTTTTTTTTTTTTTTTGAGATGGAGTCTCACACTGTTGCCTGGGCTGGAGTGCAATGGTGCGATCTCGGCTAACTGCAACCTCTGCCTCTCAGGTTCAAGCAATTCTCGTGCCTCAGCCTCCTGAGTATCTGGGATTATAGGCACCTGCCACCCCGCCCGTCTAATTTTTGTGTTTTTAGTAGAGATGGGGTTTCACCACGTTGGCCAGGATGGTCTTGATCTCTTGACCTCGTGATCTGCCCACCTTGGCCTCCCAAAGTGTTGGTATTACAGGTGTGAGCCACCATGCCCAGGCACACTGGTCTGATTTCTTTGGCCGTAAATCAGTTTGCCTGGAGAGGAGCTGCTTCTAACTGTATTTTCTTCCCTATTATTAATCTTTGACATAAGTCCTTTCTTGTCTTCCAAAGGTCTGGGATTTTGATTTTTTTTTTTTTTTTGAGACAGAGTTTTGCTCTTTTTGCCCAGGCTAGCATACAATGGTGAGATCTCAGCTCACTGCAACCTCTGCCTCCTGGGTTCAAGCGATTCTCCTGCCTCAGCCATCTGAGTAGCTGGGATTACAGGCATGTACCACCAAGCCCAGCTAATTTTGTATTTTTAGTAGAGATGGGGTTTCTCCCTATTGGTCAGACTGGTCTTGAACTCCCCACCTCAGGTGATCTGCCCACCTCAGCCTCCCAAAGTGCTGGGATTATAGGCGTGAACCACCACGCCCTGCCAGGATTTTCATTGTTTTTCGGGACAGGTTCTTGCTCTGTTGCCCAGGCTGGAGTGCAATGGTGCATTCATGGCTCACTGCAGCCTTGAACTCTTGGGCTTAAGGGATCCTCCCACCTCAGCCTCCTGAGTGGCTGGGACTCTAGGTATGCACCATCATGTCTGACTAATTCTTTAAAATTTTTGTAGAGATGGAGTCTTAGTATGTTGCCCAGGCTAGTCTCAAACTCCTCCCTCCTTTGCTAAAGTGCTGGGATTGCAGGTATGAGGCAGTTTGTAAAAGGTCTGGGCTTTTGAAATACCAAAGCCAGGAAACCTACTTTTCCTCTTTCTTCTTCCTTTCCCTGAAACAATGAACCCCTGTGTTGTTCGGATGCAGATTAAGCCTACAGGTGGGGCAAAAGTGCAAGACAAACCGCAAAACATCCATTACTATTGCTAAAAAATGTCGCTTAAATGTTATAATGCTAAATACTAAGATGTCACAGTATGAGGCCAGGCACAGCAATCCTAGCTGTAATCCTAGCTCTTTGGGAGACTTACAGTGACCTTTGGGAGGCTGCAGCGAGCCATGATTGCACCACTGCACCTCAGCCTGTGTGACAGAGTGAGACTCTGTCTCAAAAAAAAAAAAAAAAAAAATTAGGCTGGGTGTGGTGTCTCATGCCTGTAAATCCCAGCACTTTGGGAGGCTGAGGTGGATGGATCACCGGATGTCAGGAGTTTGAGACCAGCCTGGCCAACATGGCGAAACCCCATCTCTACTAAAAAGTACAAAAATTAGCCGAGTGTGGTGGCGTGCACCTGTAATCCCAGTTACTCAGGAGGCTGAGGTGGGAGAATCACTTGAACCCGGGAAGGCGGAGGTTGCAGTGAGCTGAGATCGTGCCACTGCACTCCAGCTTGTGTGACAGAGCGAGACTCTGTCTCAAAAAAAAAAAAATGAATCCTCACAACACTACCAGGAGGTAGCTAATGTTAACCCATTTTACAGATGAGGAAACTGACGCACAGAGCAGTTCACAGATTGCATGAGAAAAAGCAACACGATTATTCCCACCACACATGCTACAGTGGGAGGATGGTGCTGGTCCTGTTCTGCATGCCATGGGGATGGGGACAGGGTTCAGGAGGTGACGTTCCCAAGCCCTAAATGTGTGGGACAAGGTAGGGGGTAGGTCCTCGGACCGAGGGTCATGTAGAGGAATGGCTGGCTGAATGGAGTTTGTATTTGCAGAATTTTGTGGCCAAAGCTCACGGCTCTCCACGGGTGTACTGGCTGGGGCTGAGTGACAGGGAACAAGAAGGGGACTGGAGGTGGCTGGATGGGTCTCCTGTGACATTAAGGCAAGTGCCCAGGTTTCCTGGGGTCTCTCTGCTTCCTCTGTTGGCCCTGATCACGGGGAGAGGAGAAGGTGATGGAGTACATGATTGAAGGATTCAGGAGCTGGTTCTTACTGGTACAGCTCTACTTGTTTTATTATTTATTTATTGGGACGGAGTGCAGTGGAGCGCTCTTGCCTCACTGCAACCTCTGCCTCCTGGTTTCTAGTGATTCTCCCATCTTGGTCTCCCAAGTAGCTATTACAGCTGCCCACCACAACACCTGGCTAATTTTTGTAAGGATGGGGTTTCACCATGTTGGCCAGGCTGGTCTTGAACTCCTGACCTCAGGTGAGCCATCCACCTCAGCCTCCCAAAGTGCTGAGATTACGGGCATAAGCCACTGCGCCCGGCCTTATTTTATTTTTTTGAGATAGGGTCTCACTCTGTCACCCAGGCTGGAGTGCAGCAGTGCAATCTCGGCTCACTGCAGCCTCAATCTCCCAGGCTCAGGTAATCCCCCCACCTCAGCCTCCCAAGTAGCTGGGACCACAGTCACGCACCACCACACCCGGCTAGTTTTTGTATTTTTAGTAGAGATGGGGTTTCACCATGTTGCCCAGGCTGGTTTTAAACCCCTGAGCTCAAGTGATCTACTCGCCTTGGCCTCCCAAAGTGCTGGGATGACAAGCTTAAGCTACTGCTCCTGGCACCTACTAATTTTAAATACAGAAAAATTCTTGTCCCATTTGGTAAATTGCCATTGCTTTATGTCTCCTGAGTCTCTCTGCTGCCCCTTGGACTTCCACATCACCTAACCTCTAAAGGGTTTGTCCCTGGCACAGAAGGGGCCTAGAGACCCTGATTGCTGGGTGTGTGTGCACAGGGAGCATTGCTCGTTGTTTTGGCACACCACCCTCCCCTCTGTCAGCATTCCCTCTTCACTGTGTGCTTGGCATCCTTGCAGTCCAAGCTGACAGGCTGTCTAGAATCCCAGGCTGGGCCAGACACCAGGGGAATTTTTTGGTGACAGGTTGTCTGGACCCTGAACCTTCAATATTTCCTCCACTGCAACATCGCAACCTTTTCATACAACTACTCAGATATATCAAGTTTCCAGGGCTAATGGTTGGGAGAAACAAGGGAGGGTGGGAGGATGAGGAAGATTTTTTCTGAGACAGAGTCTTACTCTGTTGCCCAGACTGAAGTGCAGTAATGCAATCTTGGTTCCCTGCAACCTCCGGCTCCCAGGCTCAAATGATTTTCCCACCTCAGGCTACTGAATAGCTGGGATTACAGGCATGAGCCACCATGCCCTGCCTTTTTTTTTTTTTTTTTTTCAAGACAGAGTCTCACTCTGTGGCCCAGGCTGCAGTGCAGTGGCATAATCTTGGCTCACTGCAACCTCTGCCTCCTGGATTCAAGCAGTTCTCCTGCCTCAGCCTCCTGAATAGCTGGGATTACAGGTACCTACCACCACGCTCAGCTAATTTTTGTATTTTTAGTAGAGACGGAGTTTTGCCATGTTGGCCCGGCTGGTCTCAAGCTCCTGGCCTCAAGTGATCTGCCTGCCTCGGCCTCCCAAATTGCTAGGTTACAGGCGTGAGCCACCACACCTGGCCTGGCCAATTTTTACGTGTTTGTAGAGATGGGGGTTTTGCCATGTTGCCCAGGCTGGTCTTGAACTCCTGAGTTCAAGCGATCCTCCGGCCTTGGTCTCCCAAAGTGCTGGAATTACAGGTGAATCACACCAGGCCTGATGAGGAAGATTTTGATTTGCCAAAATAATGAGCAAGATCTCATGGAAAAAAAGACACAGGGTCTCACTCTGTCATGTAGGTTGGAGTGCAATGGTGTCATCACAGCTCACTGCAGCCTCCCACTCCTAGGCTCAAGTGATCCTCCCACTTCAGCCTCCTGAGTAGCTGGGTGCACCACCACGCCTGGCTAATTTTAAATTATTTTGTAGTGACGGGGTCTCGCTGTGTTGCCCAGGCTGGTCTGGTGCTTCTGGGCTCTAGTGATCCTTCCACTTCAGCCTCCCAAAGTGTTGGGATTTATTAGCATGAGCTACCGTCTCTGGCCAGGATCTCATTTTTTAAAAAAATAAACTAGAGGATAATTTCTACAAGATCTCTCTCCCTCTCCTCCCACTTTTTTTTTTTTTTTTTTGTGGAGTTTTTCTCTTGTTGCCCAGGCTGGAGTGCAGTGACATGATCTCGGCTCACTGCACCCTCTGTCTCCCAGGTTCAAACAGTTCTTCTGCCTCAGCCTCTTGAGTACTTGGGATTACAGGCACCTACACCACCCTCAGCTGATTTTTTTGTATTTTTAGTTGAGATGGGGTTTCACTATGTTGGCTAGGCTGGTCTCGAACTCCTGACCTCAGGTGATCCACCCACCTTGGCCTCCCAAAGTGCTGGGATTACAGGTGTGAGTCACTGCACCTGGTAGAACTTTGGCTACTAAAAGCTCACAGGTATGCTTTTTCCAGAAAGTTGTTCTCAGCTGAGTGGGAGCATGCTCACCTAGGATGTTATCCAACTCTACTGGGGTCAGCTCACAACCAGTGACAGCCTAAGATAAGCCTGGACTCCTTATGACAAGTTGGGATGACTCTGGTGCTGTTCACATCCCAGTGGTCTCTGTGGGGTCAGGCTGAGGCTAGGGTCATCTGAGTCTACGTTCCTGCTCAATTCCTTTCCTTTCTCCCTCCGGCTTCCCTCGGCTCCCTCCTAAGAACATCCTTTAATAAATCCCACACACGGCCAGGCACGATGGCTCACCCCTGTAATCCCAGCACTTTGGGAGGCCGAAGAGGGTGGATCACCTGAGGTCGAGAGTTCGAGACCAGCCTGGTCAACATGGAGAAACTCTGTCTCTACTACAAACACAAAAATTAGCTGGATATGCTGGCACATGCCTGTAATCCCAGCTACTCTGGAGGCTGAGGCAGGGGAATCACTTAAACCTGGGGGGCAGAGGTTGCAGTGGGCTGAGATTGCGTCATTGCACTCCAGCCTGGGCAACAAGAGTGAAACTCTGTCTCAAAAGAAAAAAAAAACAACACTCCTGAGTCCTTGAATCAGGCTCTGCTTTAAGCAGACCCTACGTGACCTAAGACATGATAATTCCTAGGAGGTTGGGAAGGTTGGGTTGGGAGGTTGTAAAGGAAAGAGTCCTTGGAAGGCAAGACAGAAACTGACCAGATTCAGAAATTGATTCAGGGCCGGGCACGGTGGCTCACGGCGCCCGGCTTGTAGGTGTAAGCCTCCGTGCCTGGCCTGATATGGGTTTTGACAAATGCCTACTGCCAGATATTGGCCATTACAGCATTATACAGAAGAGTTTTACCACCCTAAAAATTCCTCTCCCTCTGCCCACCTTTTCCTCCATCCAGCTTCTGGGAGCCAGAGGAACCCAATAACATCCAAGAAGAGGACTGCGCTAGCATGAACAGAGACGGCACCTGGAATGATCTCTCTTGCCACAAATCTACGTATTGGATTTGCGAGCGGAAGTGTTCCTGCTGAAGCTCAGGGCCGAGGCTGGGGGTCCATATTCGAATGTCCCTCACTCTTCGAGATGGGAATCTCCTGACCTTTCATGGACAGCCTTGCCTCTTCATGAATGGACACAGCTGTGCCCCAGACAGGATTGGCACCCTGGATACAGCAAGTTTCCAGGGAGGCAAGTCAGGCTGTTTCTAGAGTGAAGACTTGGGTTTGTCCCAGTAGGCGGTGAGCTGGGAGGACACTCAGAACTTGGAGGACACTCCCAGTTCTGGGGTTGAAAGGATCGTCACCAAGTTCCTGATCACGACTCTTGAGAAGTGATACTAGCTCTGAGGCCCCTGGGGCTGCTATTGAACCTGGGATGAAACATCGTGGCACCTCTGCTGGGACTGGGCTCCCTTTTCAGCAGCCTCAAACTTCTGGACTCAGGTGATCCTCCCATCTCAGCCTCCTGAGTTAGCTGGGACTATACATGCGCACTGCCATGCCTGGCTAATTTTCTGTAGTGTTTAAAGAGAGGGAGTCTCACTATGTTGCCCAGGCCAGTCTCAAACTCCTGGCCTCAACCGATCCTCCTCCTTGGGCCTCCCAGATTGTTAGGATTACAGATGTGAGCCACTGGGCCTGGCTCAAAATTATTATTATTATTTTTATAGAGGCGAGGTCTCACTGTGTTGCCCAGGCTGGTCTCGAACTCCTGGGATCAAACAATCCTTCTGCCTCGAGCTCCCAAAGTGCTGGGATTACAGGTATGTGTCACTGCACCTGGCCAATATTTTTATTTTTATTTTACCTTCCCCGTCTTTTCCTTTTTTTTTTTTTTTTAAACAAAAGCTTTGAAAGTGGTGACAGACAGCAAAATTTGCCTTTGAGCTAGACCTTTGGATCTGCCTTGCACGTTAAGTGGGCCGGTCTCACACTGTCTCCACCATCATTGCAAATTACAAACCTAACAGTTACAGAACGTCCGCGGAGAAGACAGGAGAGCTTCCATACCCACCCTAAGTCCTCCTCTCCAGACACTGCTTCCTTCCTCGTCTTAAACAGCACAAATAACCCAGAAGCCATCAAAATTATTTTCGACAAGCAACTTTCTCAATGTCTTGGGTGAGGTTTGCACAAACTAAGTGGCAGAATCAGACTTTTGCCAGAAGACTTGGCCCATAAAGCTTCTATCCTTTTTTTTTTTGAGATAGGGTCTCATACTGCCGCCCAGGCTGGGGTGCAGTGGTACGATCATAGCTCACTGCAGTCTCCGCCTCCTGGGCCCCAGCGATCCTCCCCCCCTCAGCCTCCCAAGTAGCTGAGACCGCAGGCATGCACCCTCATACCTGGCTGGCCTGTGGAACTTCTAGAAGGGCATACCAGCTGAAAAGCAAGACTTACATGGTGTGGCCAGGCCAGGCCTTAACCTGGTCAGATCCACACAGGACAATGATGGACATATCTGTCAACACATGCCCTTGAGCTGTCTGTGGGTTTTAACATCTTTGATGATATTATTCACTTTACTGGCCAGGCATGGTGGCTCATGCCTGTAATCACAGCACTTTGGGAGGCTGAGGTTGGCAGATCACCTGAAGTCAGGAGTTCGAGACCAGCCTGGCCAACATGGTGAAACCCTATCTCTATTAAAAACACACAAAAAAGTAGCTGGGTATGGTGGCTTGTGCCTGTAATCCCAACTATTTGGGAGGCTGGCACAGGAGAATTGCTTGAACCCGGGAGGGGAGGTAGAGGTTGCAGTGAGCTGAGATCGTGCCACTGTATGCCAGCCTGGGTAACAGAGCAAGACTCCATCTCAAAAAAAAAAAAAAATTCACTTTACTTCTGTGTGAACTTCCTTGGGCTATTAGCTCTTGCAACGTTAGTGCTTCTCAAAATGCCACTTCCTTGGGTGTTCCTTGTCTACTGTGTGTTAGTTTGCTGGGGCTGCCCTAACAGAAGACCGTAGACTGGGTGGCTTCAGCAACAGAATGCATTCTCTCACAGTTTTGGAGGCTGGATGTCCAAGATCAAGGTGTTGGCAGGATTAGTTTCTTCTGAGGTCTCCCATCTTGGCTTGTGGAGGATCCTCTTCTCCCTGTGTCTTCACCTTGTTTTCCCTCTGTGTGTGTCTGGGTTCTAATCTCCTCCTCCTCTTTTTTTTTTTTTTTTGAGACAGGATCTTGCTCTGTTGCCCCAGCTGGAGTGCAGTGGCACGATCTTGGCTCACTGCAATTTCTACCTCCCAGGCTGAAGCCATCTTCCCTCCTCAGCCTCCCGTGTAGCTGGGATTACAGGTGCACACCACCATGTCTGGCTAATTTTTGTATTTTTTGTAGCAACGGGATTTTACCATGTTGCCCAGGCTGGTTTTGAATGCCTGGGCTCAAGCAATCTGCCCACCTTGGCCTCTTGGGATTACAGGTGTGAGCCACCGTGTTGGGCCTACAATGACCTCTTCAAAGATCCTGTCTCCAAATATAGTCATATTATGAGGTCCTGGGAATTAGAATTTCAACATATGCACTTGGGAAGGGTGGCACAATTCGGCCCATAGCATTCACAAACTGCCAGAGTGACCCCCCGGCCACATGACAACCAAAAAACATCAATTAGAGGGCTGGTATTGCTCCCGGCTAGGAATACTCAACATAGTATTCCCTTTGGACAATCCCCAAATTGCATCCAAGAATGGGTAGACATTCTTCAAACCGATCAATATATTTTATTTTATTTTTTTGAGACAGAGTCTCGCTCTGTCACCCAGGCTGGAGTGTAGCAGCGCGATCTTGGCTCACTGCAACCTCTGCTTCCCAGGTTCAAGTGATTCTCCTGCCCCAGCCTCCTGAATAGCTGGGATTACAGGTGCGTGCCACCACGTCTGGCTAATTTTTGTATTTTTAGTAGAGATGGGGCTTTGCCATATTGGCCAGGCTGGTCTTGAACTCCTGACCTTAAGTGATCCATCTGCCTCAGCCTCCCAAAGTGCTGGGATTACAGGTGTGAGCCTCCACGCCTGGCTTTATTTTATTTTTTGAGACAATGTCTCTCTCTGTCACCCAGGCTGGAGTGCAGTGTTGTAATCATAGCTCACTGCAGCCTCAAACGCCTGGGCTCAAGCGATTCTCCCTCCTCAGACTCCTGTATATATAACTAGAACTATAGGTGTGCCCCACCACACCCAACTAATTAAAAATTTTTTCTTTGTAGAGATAGGGGTCTTGCTATGTTGCCCAGACTGGGCTTAAACTCCTGGCCTCAACTAATCCTCCTGCCTCAGCTTCCAAAGTGCAAGGATTGTGATCAATTTATTCATCAACAATCACCCCCTTCATTAATAGCAGAATCTTTCCTGTTTTGTCTGAGAACAGGTGATTATAGCAAGGAGACTGCAAGGGTGGGGAAGGTTGGAGCTGATTTCACTTCCTGTTTCTTTGATTTGTTTTAAATCTACTTGTTCTTTTATTTCGTTATTTTTTTATTATTTGAAATGGAGTCTCACTCTGTCACCCAGGCTGGAGTGCAGTGGTGTGATCTCAGCTCACTGTGACCTCCGCCTCCCGGGTTCAAGTGATTCTCATGCCTCAGCATCCTGAGTAGCTGGGACTACAGGTGTGTGCCATGATGCCCAGCTAATTGTTGTATTATTATACAACAGGCTTTCACCATGTTGGCCAGGCTGTTCTCAAACGCCTGACCTCAGGTGATCCACCCGCCTCGGCCTCCGAAAGTGCTGGGATTACAGACGTGAGCCACCGCACCTGGCCTCGTTATTTGTTTTTAGGAGATGGGTTCTCAGTATGTTTCCCAGGCTGGAGTGCAGTGGCCATTCACAGGCACGAACGATCCCACTACTGAGTTTTGATTGACTCTGTCCTCTGTTCTCACCTCTGCCCACCCCTGCACCTGCCCCAACTCATCACTACCAAAGCCAGCTCCGGTGCTGTCCGCAGCCTGCTGAGTGGGCGGGTGTGGTGTTGTAAACTGTCCATCCAGGGGACTGCTGTGGCAAGCAACCTTATCTGGGGTCAGGGGAAGTTCTCATATTTCAGAAGAGGAAACTTTAGTGTTCTCTGATACGTGTATTGAGAAATGGGGAAGCTGGGGGCTGTGGTCACATCTCTGGGTTATGCTGCGGGGGCCCCTGGAGGAGCTGGTTCCAACCTAGCTCCTTTCCACATCTCTCATGATTGTCTAATTGTGGACAGAGAGGTAAACATGAAAGAGGTCGCTTTTTACCACTTTAGGTCCAGGGGAGCAACAGTTGGATAAAAATAATAACCATGGTTTAATCAAACATGTACTGCGTGGTAGATAAAGGCAGTGGCTCTCGTTGAATCTTCACCATGACTTTGTGAGGTCGAAATAATTATCATCTCCCACCAATCTTTTTTTTTTTTTTTTTTTTTTTTTTTAGACAGAGTCTCACTCTGTTGCCCAGGCTGGAGTGCAGTGGTGTGATGTCAGCTTACTGGAACCTCTGCCTCCTCAAGTGATTCTCCTGCCTCAGCCTCCCAAGTAGCTGGGATTACAGGAGTACCATAATGCCCAGCTAATTATTGTATTTTTAGTATAGATGGAGTTTCGCCATGTTGGCCAGGCTGGTCTTGAGCTCCTGAGCTCAGGCAATCCACGTGCCTTAGCCTCCCAAAGTGCTGGGATTACAGGTGTGAGCCACTATGCCCGGCCCCATTTCCTTTCCTTTCCTTTCTTTTCTTTTCTTTCTTTCTTTCTTTCTTTTTTTTTTTTTTTTTAAAGGCAGGGTCTCACTCTGTCACCCAGGCTGGAGTGCAGTGGTGTAATCATAGCTCACTTAAAATCTCTCATCGGGTACGATGGCTCACATCTGTAACCTCAGCACTTTGGGAGCCCATGGTGGGTGGATCACTTGAGGTCAAGAGTTCAAGACCAGCCTGGCCAACATGGTAAAACCCTGTCTCCACTAAAAATACAAAAATTAGCTGGATGTGGTGGCATGCACCTGTAGTCCCAGCTATTGGGAGGCTGAGGCAGGAGAATAATTTGAACCTAGGAGCCAGAGGTTGCAGTGAGCTTAGATCACACCACTGCACTCCAGCGTGGGTGACAGTTAGAGAATGTCTAAAAAAAAAAAAAAAAAAAAAAAAAAGAAGTTAGCCTGTATCAGCAAGGAAGTAAAGGCAGTAGGAAGCCAATGGTTTGAGGAAATGAATGAGTTCAAAGAGCAAGTTTATGGCCAAGTGTGGTGGCTCATGCCTGTAATCCCAGCACTTTGTAATCCCACCTGGAATTCTCTTAAGTGTGATAATAATTTGAGCTCAGGAGTTTGAGGCTATAGTGAGCTACAATTATGCCACTACACTCCAGCCTGGGTGACAGAGTGAAACCCTATATTAAAAAGAGAGTAAGTTTAGAATGAGTCAGACTAAGAACTTGAGGAAAAGGACATCTTCATTTACAAAAAGTCAAAGAAATATTTGCAGTAGTCATGATTTGGGTTTCCAGGGACAAGCATTGACTGAACACACCATAGTGAAAAGAGATGCAATTTACCACACATTTATTGAGAGCCTGTTATGCAGAACAAACACTTCAGGAAGTAAAGGTTGATTATTTCTTCTCCAAGGATGATATGTTTCATGAGTTCCCTTGTCCTTAGCTTCATTCTTCATAATGCCAAAGAGATCCATGGGTGTGATTTTCCATATGAAGTTGAATGTTCTAGTTTTAATATTTTCTCTTCACTTGTCCTGGAAAAACATCCCCCCATAAAAGAGGTTTAGATTAAAGGCAGATGTAATAATATAATAAAGCAAATGAACAAAATCAACAACATGGAGAAAGAGCAGGAGTGCTTTAAACCCAGCTTGAACCAGCAGGCAAGGATGGCATGATCTCCTAGCATTTAAAAATCCTAGGGCAAATGTGGTCTTCTTTGGCTTAGAGTGGGAAGACTTATCAAAAATTCAGCAAGAAGAATTCTTCTTTTTGATAAGTTTTCAGACATAATATCCCACTCTGGAATTTTAGCCCCCTGGATGTTTTTTGTCTATGAGAAAAGATTAGAATCTTGTTGGCTTTGTTCCTCTTTGAATGCCTATCATCTAACATAGTGCCTGACACACTGTAGAACTCAACAATTATTCTCTTTGCACCCCACAACTTACAGCTTGGTTTAATAGCCCCAAGCTCCATAGAGGAACCAACATCTCCTGTAGAAGCCTAGGAGGTTAGAGGTTCCTAGCCTAGTTAGAGGAGTTATTGTGTGCAAGAAGTTCAAAGTTATGTCTTCCTTCCTGGTATTTATGGTTCATTCACAGAATTTCCTATCCAGATGCAACTTACAAGTCAAGCATGACTTTTCCCATAGGCAGCATTGCCTGGTGACATAACTGATCTTCTAACTTTATCAAGTTTCTTGGGAACAGAGCTAGAAAGTTAACCCAAGGTCAAATTTATCCATAGAGAAAGAGTTTCTCTATTAGCTTTTTACTCAAACTTTGTGCCTAAAAAATAAAAGCATAAGATATTTTTCTGTAGATATGGGGTCTTACTTTGTTTCCCAGGCTGGTCTTACACTCCTGACCTTGGGCTGGGGGTGGTAGTTCACACCTGTAATCTCAGCACTTTGGGAGGCTGAGGTGGGTGGATCACCTGAGGTTGGGAGTTTGAGACCAGCCTGACCAACATGAAGAAACACCGTCTCTACTAAAAATACAAAAATTAGCTGGGCATGGTGGCGCATGCCTGTAATCCCAGCTTCTCAGGAGGCTGAGGCAGGAGAATTGCTTGAACCTGGGAGGTGGAGGTTGCAGAGAGCCGAAATCGCGCCATTGCACTCTAGCCTGGGCAACAAGAATGAAACTCCACCTCAAAACAAAACAAAAAACTCCTGACCTCAAGTGATCCTCCTACCTTGGTCCCCCGAAAGTGCTAGGATTACAGGCATGAGCCACCACGCTCGGCCAAAGCTAATCTATTTCTTAAAGAGAGATTAATAGGAGGGATAACATGGGGAGAAGTGCCAGATATAGTATGCACCAAAACTAAAATAAATAAATTTTAAAAATATATATATTAATATGTGTGTGTGTATGTGTGTATATATGTATATATATACACTATACATAGTATATATATATATATACACACTATACATAGTATATATATATATATATATATACAAGCATTGTGTGTGTATATATATATATACTCACATATATATATATATATATTTTTTTTTTTTGAGACAGGGCTTTGCTCTGTCACCCAGGCTTGAGTGCAATGGCATAATCTTGGCTCATTGCAACTTCTGCCTCCTGGGCTCAAGCAATCCTCCTGCCTCAGGCTCCCAAATAGCTGAAACTACAGGCATGCACCACCACACGTGGTTAATTCTTTAATGTTTTTGTAGAGACAGGGTCTCACTATATTGCCCAGGTTATATTTGACATTTTCCCCTTCCAAAGATACACTCATATTATTCAATTTCCAAAATGTTAAGTGATGAAAATGATTTCCTTATTTTATTGTGGAGAACCAGTAACTGGAATGCTGGCAGCTTTGGGAATTAGTCTGGATTATCTGGGAAACCTTTCAGAGGTCACAGTCAACAGTCTGCACCTATAATAATTTTACTCTTGTTGAGAATAATTAACCTTTTTTTTTTTTTGAGACAGAGTCTCGCTCTGTCACCCAGGCTGGAGTGCAGCAGCACAATCTTGGCTCACTGCAACCTCTACCTCCCAGGTTCAAGTGATTCTCCTGCCTCAGCCTCCTGAGTAGCTGGGATTACAGGCGCCTGCCACCATGCACATCTAATTAGTGTATTTTTAGTATAGATGGGGTTTTGCCATGATGGCCAGGCTGGTCTCAACTCCTGACCTCAGGTGATCAACGTGCCTCAGCCTCCCAAAGTGCTGCAATTACAGGCGTGAGCCACTGAGCCCGGCCATATTAATAAATTTTTTGGGGGGATCACCTAACATGCCCTAAAACTTTTCCTGGTCCCATTTTCCTTTTGGTGTTGGAAAGATTTAGAATTAATTCACCTCCTTACCTCTAATAAGGAATAGATGCTTCTTCAGTGACCTCAATATTTCCACTGCTGAGGAAAATAACATTATCTCAAGAAATGTTAAAGATAATTTATCAACAATTTCTCCACTTAGCTTAAGGTAAAAACATATTCTTTTTTTTTTTTAGACGGAGTTTTGCTCTTGTCACCTAGGCTGGTGTGCATTGGCGTGACCTTGGCTCACTACAATCTCCGCCTCCCGGGTTCAAGTGATACTCCTGCCACAGCCTCCTGAGTAGCTGAGATTACAGGCGCCCGCCACCATACCTAGCTAATTTTTGTATTTTTAGTAGAAATGGGGTTTTGCCATGTTGGCCAGGCTGGTCTGGAACTCCTGATCTTAGGAGATCCACCTGCCTCAGCCTCCCAAAGTGCTGGGATTACAGGCGTGAGCCACCACAACCGGCGTAAAAACATATTCTAAGACCTTTTGGTGAGCGGATGTGGTGGCTGTGCACATGAGATGCATGAAAACAAATGAGATAGGAAGAGATTTTGTGGATTTAGGGCTTAGGAGCCCATCTTGCCCACCCACAAATATATCTTTTCGTTTTATTTATTTATTTTTAAAATTAAGAATAAAGAGATGGAACCCATCGAGGTGGCTCATGCCTGTAATCCCAGCACTTTGGGAGGCCAAGGTGGGCAGATCACTTGAGGTCAGGAGTTCGAGACCAGCTGGGCAACATGGTGAAACCCCATCTCTACTACAAACACAAAAAATTTAGCCAGATATGGTGGCGGGTGCCTGTAATCCCAGCTAATGGGGAGGCTGAGGCAGGAGAATTGCTTGAACCCAGGAGGTGTAGGTTGCAGTGAGCCGAGATTGCGTCACTGCACTCCAGCCTGGGCGATAGAGTGAGACTCTATCTC
Source organism: Cacajao melanocephalus (assembly GCA_963573385.1). NCBI lineage: Eukaryota > Metazoa > Chordata > Mammalia > Primates > Pitheciidae > Cacajao > Cacajao melanocephalus. Next base: position 21,737 of record CAUYLG010024969.1, on the reverse strand, counting down.
AAAAAAAAAAAAAAAAAAAGAAAAAAGAAAAGACAAGGTCTCACTATTTTGCCCAGGCTGGTATCAAAATCCTGGACTCAAGTGATCCTCCCGCCTCGGCCTCCCAAAGTGTTGGGATTACAGGTGTGAGCCACCACGCCCAGCCTCTTTTTAGACATCTATTCTGTCATTTATTCATAAAGCCAAATACAGAACAAATATGGAAGCGTAATGTTACATAGTGCTGAAAGCTCATTCTGTGGTGCACTGAGCCTCAGTTAGTGCCACGGAAGAAGAGAATACCAGCAACCAGATTCCAGAAGTATCGTCTTTCTAACAGGGCCATTTCTGCCCACAAAAATGTCCCATGATTCCCTGCACTCCTCCTCTGTAATTATGCAGAGCAGCTAGGGTAGAATCGTTCCCCTGGAGCCTTTTCCACGGCGCACCCCGACTCTGTGGGGCTCACATCCACATCTCTGTGGACAGTGGGCATTTGGGGGAAGATGTTCACTCCACTATGCCTATGCTTGTAAATTTCCCCCAATGGGAGTCTATGTTAGATTGCGTTGGTTCTGGTGATATATTTCACTCACATATCTTTGCACAATGAGAATATATACAAAAACCAGCTCACTTGCTGTTAGTGAGCAGCGATGAGTCACTGAGGAATGATATAACAAGAATGAGGAACTCACCAGGTTATCAGGAAAAGGACTCTTCCTCATATCCTCCAGGAAGGGGAGTTTGTACTAAGAATAGCTCCTCAAAGCTACCCTTGTTTCCCAGGCTGGTATCAAACTCCTGGGCTCAAGCAATCCTCCCATCTCAGTCTCCCAAGTAGCTGGGGCTACAGGCATGCACCACTACACCTGGCTTCCTTTTTTCTTTTTTTCTTAATTTAAGATGGAGTCTCGAACTCTCGCCCAGGCTGGAGTGCAGTGGTGCGATCTTGGCTCACTGCAACCTCTGGCTCCCGAGTTAAAGTGATTCTCCTGTCACAGCCTCTCAAGAGCTGGGATTACAGGCACCCGCCACCACACCCAGCTAATTTTTTGTATTTTTAGTAGAGATGGGGTTTCACCTTGTTAGCCAGGATGGTCTCAATCTCCTGAACTTGTAACCCACCCTCTTCACCCTCCCAAAGTGCTTGAGTTACAGGCATGAGCCACCGCACCTGGCGCCCCCCCCAACCCTTTTTTTTGAGACAGAGTTTCATTCTTGTTGCCCAGGCTGGAATGCAATGGCACGATCTCAGCTCACTGCAACCACTGCCTCCAGGGGGCAAGTGATTCTCCTGCTTCAGCCTTCCAAGCAGCTGAGATTACAGGCGCCCACGACCAAGACTGGCTAATTTTTGTATTTTTAGTAGAGACGGGGTTTCATCATGTTGGTCAGGCTGGTCTTGAACTCCTGACCTCAGATGATCCGCCCATCTCAGCCTCCTACAGTGCTGGGATTACAGGCATGAGCCACCGCACCCAGCTAATGCTGGTCTTAATACCTAAGTGATGGGTTGATAGGTGCAGCAAACCACCATGGCACACATTTACCTATGTAACAAACCTGCACGTCCTGCACATGTAACCTTGGAACTTAAAAAAACAAACAAACAAAAAACCCCCCAAAACTAGAGGGTTTTGCAGTGTTAAGAAAGGAGTATGTAAAACAGAACAATTCACGTGTTCACTTACCTCACTGGGTTTTGAGTCAGGACCCACCTTGCTGGAAAGTGTGTATGTCTCAGACTCAGATTTTGATTTGACCATCTCTCTAAACCACTTTTGATACTGTTTCTGGACCTGGAACATCAAAGGAAATACCTGGATGGGTTTTGCTAACATTGATGAAGAGCAGAACAGTCAGTGAGTCAGGAAGAGGATAGAGATTATTACCATGTATTTCTTTTCACAAAATGTAGTCTATTCATGCCATTGAATATTATTCAGTTTACAAAGGAAGGAGATTCTGACACATATTACCACACGGATGAACCTTGAGGACATCAGGCTGAGTGAAATAAGGAGGTCACAAAAAGGCAAATACTGTATGGTTCTACTTATACGAGGTCCCTAAATGTTCGAAATAGAAGTCAGAAATAGATACTCGGTGCCGCAAAGCAAAGTTGTTACTGGGATAAAGGATCTCTCAGCAAAGCAATTCTTTTCACTTCCCGCAGAAAGGGTACTCCCACTAGCCATCTTGCCATGAGAGTACAACGAACAAAGAAAAGCAGACATTTATTTCTTATGCATTTGGGGTTGTCCTTACTGCTGTGTCTATTCTCCATTGGCTGGGGCCAGACCTTACAATCTAAACTAAAACCCGATTGGCTAACAACTTGAAACTTTTCTAAACAGGTACAAGCAATGGGGAGCAAAAAAGAGAAGTCCAAATAAGGAAGGGGCATAGGCTACGAGTTGGGACGTGCCTGTGAGCAACGTTCCGCACAGGTATCTTGGTTAAAGTACAAGGACATAGAATGTACTACGCACCTGTAAGCATTTCTAAAGGCTACATAGGATAGGGCTTCTAGCAAAAAGGCAAGAAGGCTTTCGAAGAAAGTGTTTAAAACCAACTATTATTTCTAAGATAAATTTTTCTTAAACAAGAAAGGAAACTTTGAAGAGGAACTTTTCTATTTCCCACACTAAAGTAGTCAAATCCATACAGACATACAGTTGAATAGTGGTTTCCAGGGCCTTGTGGGAGGAGAATGGGGATTTTGTGTTTAATGGGGATGGAGTTTCAGTTTGGGAACATGAAAGTTCTGGAGATGGATGTTGACAATGGTTGCATGACATAGTAATGCAATGCGGCGGAACTTAAAAATGATACACTTAAAAATGATTGAAAAGGTAAATTTTATATTATATGTATTTTACCACAATAAAAAATTTTCCATTATACGGTATACAATTGTTGTAGAAAATTTATAGTTGGGTGTGGTAGCTCACACCTGAAATCTTAGCACTGTGGGAGGCCGAGGTGGGCAGATCACCTGAGGTCAGGAGTTTGAGACCAGCATGGCCAACATGGTGAAATCCCGTCTCCACTAAAAATATAAAAATTAGCCAGGCATGGTGGCACACGCCTATAATCCCAGCTACTCCAGAGGCTGAGGCAGGAGAATCACTTGAACCTGGGAGGCAGAGTTTGCAGTGAGCTGAGATCTCAACACCGCACTCCAGCCTGGAAGAGAGAGTGTGACTCTGTCTCAAAAAAAAAAAAGAAAGAAAATTTATAAGATTTGCATACGCAAAAGGAAGAAAATAGAAGTTACAGATAATTCCTCAATCTAGTCAAAATCACCAATAATATTTTGTTAGTATCCTTCCATGTATCTTGGTTTTGGGTACCTCAGAAGCAGACTCTGCAACAAGGGTTGAAGTGTAAAGAGCTTATTTGAGGGGTGATCCCAAAAAGTACCAGTAGGGCAGTGAGGATACAGGAGAGGCAAGAGAAGTCATCTGGTAAAGGATGCATAATTAAGGATGTTTCCATTGTGGGCATCCAGGGCTCAGCCCCATTCAGGAGCTCTGCAGTATGGCGTGGAACTACTTCAGAGTCAACTTGCCTGAGGGAGGAGGGAGCTGGGGTATTTATCCACCAGCTCCCATCAGTTAAGGTTTGATGGTTGCTCTCAAGGGCCATTATTCTTGGGCGTCACCAGTTTGCCCTGTGCATGGGCCAGGCATATCCCGTGGGCAGTAACAAGCCCTCAGGCACAGTCATGGGTGCTTGCAACAAGCAGCTCCAGACATGTAGGGATGAAGGCCAAAGGGATATGAGAGGGCCATAGACAGCATCTGCCATACCATGATACCCCAACCTTGGCACTATTGACATCTTGGATTGGATCATGTTTTGCTGGAGAGGGCTGTCTTCCATGCATTGTTTAGGATGTTTAGCAGCATTCCTGACCTCCACCCACAAGATGGCAGTAGTACCCCCCACTCCAGTTATGATAATCAAACATTTCCCCCGACATTGCTAACTGTCTCTTGGTGGGAACACAACTGCTCCTGGTAAGGACCATTCTGGGCCAAGTGCAGTGGTTCACACCTGTAATCCCAGCACTTTGGGAGGCTGAGGCAGGCAGATCACGAGGTCAGGAGATCGAGACCATCCTGGCTAACACAGTGAAACCCCATCTTTACTAAAAGACAAAAAATTAGCTGGGCATGGTGGTGTGCGCCTGTAGTCCCAGCTACCTGGGAGGCTGAAGCAGGAGAATTGCTTAAACCTGGGAGGCAGAGGTTGAAGTGAGCCGAGATCACGCTGCCACTGCACTCCAGCCTGGGCAACAGAGTGAGACTCCGTCTCAAAAAAACAAAAAAACAAAAAACCATTCTGATATGCCATAAACATAATAATGATAAATAAATAAATAAATACATACATACATAAATAACAATAACAAACAATGAGCGTGTATACCCATTATATAAACACAATGAAACCCTCTGGAGTAATGTTTTTTATTTTTATTTTTATTTTTGAGATGGAGTCTCGCTCTGTTGCCCAGGCTGGAGTACAATGGCGTGGTCTCAGCTCACTGCAACCTCTGCCTCCCGGGGTCAAGTGATTCTCCAGCCTCAGCCTCCCGAGTAGCTGGAATTACAGGTGTGTGCCACCATGCTCGGCTAATTTTTATATTTTTTAGTAGAGACAGGGTTTCACCATGTCGGCCAGGCTGGTCTTAAACACCTGACCTCAGGTGATCCACCTGCCTCGGCCTTCCAAAGTTCTGGGGTTACAGGCGTGAGCCACCATGCCTGGGGTCAGGTTCAATTCTAGAGCCAGCGTGCAGTCCAAATGATTCCCCAGCATCCCTTAGTAAGGGAACATCTTGAAGGACACACGCTACTGTTCAGCCGCAGACAAACAAAGTGGTTTGGATTTAGTAGCCATATGGACTAAAACCATATATATCTTTAAAAACTGGATGCTATGATATGCCTCAAAAACTGAGATAAACTGTGGGAAGAGTACATACAAGTCTTTTTGGTAAGCCCATTCAGATGTGTACATGCACTGAGAAGAGCTGCCCACAGTTTTCTTTGGCTATGCAGATAAGCTACACTTGTTTGTAATGAAATAGAGGAATGGATGAATAGAAGGTTCAATATGTAATAGAACAAATATTGCACGAGGTTAGTGACAGCATCTAGGTGATTGGTACATATGTGCTCACTGTATAATTCTTTAAACTCTTGAATGTTTGAAAGAGTTCATAGTTAATGTTGGAAAAACTGGCTCATTATGAAATTTCATGGCAGAACTCTTAAAACATATTAATATGGAGATTACAGCAGCACATGGAAATGTGCTTAAGAATTTGGCCGGGTGTGGTGGCTCACGCCTGTAATCCCAGCACTTTGAGAGGCCAAGGCGGGTGGATCACAAGGTCAAGAGTTCGAGACCAGCCTGACCAACATGGTGAGACCCCATCTCTACTAAAAAAAATACCAAAATTAGCCGGGCATGGTGGCAGGCACCTGTAATCCCAGCTGCTTCAGAGGGTGATGCAGGAGAATTGCTTGAACCCAGGAGGTTGAAGGTTGCAATAAGCCAAGATCATGCCACCGCACTTCAGCTTGGGTGACAGAGTGAGACTCCATCTTAAAAAAAAAAAAAAGAATTCCTGTTGTGGCCAGATGCAGTGGGTGGCTCATGCCTGTAATCCCAACATTTTGGGAGGCCAAGGAGGGAGGATTCCATTTGAGCCCAGGAGCTGGAGACCAGCCTGGGCAATGTAGTGAGATCCTTGTCTTAAATTGATTGATTGATTGATTGGTTGAGATAGAGTCTTGCTTTGTCACCCAGACTGGAGTGCAGTGGTGCAATCTCGGCTCACTGCAACCTCCACCTCCTGGGTTCAAGCAATTCTCCTGCCTCAGCCTCCCGAGTAGCTGGGACTACAGGTGTGTGCCATCACACAAAGCTAATTTTTGTATTTTTAGTGGAGACGGGGTTTTACCATGTTGGCCAGGCTGGTCTCGAACTCCTGACCTCAGATGATCTGCCCACCTCAGTCTCCCACAGTGCTGGGATTACAGATGTGAGCCAGCACGTCCAGACTTAAATTTAATAATAATAATAAAAATAATGTTGATGAAAAAACACTCTGCCAGTAATGCTGTGAACCGAGTGGAGATGAGTTCTGCCTTCCGCCTCAGCCTCCTGAAGTGCTGGGATTATGGGCATGAGTCACTGTGCCTCGCCCCAGTTTCTCTTTAACAAGGCAGTTAACCTGCAGCACATGAAGTTCAAGATCTCATCATGCCCACTGCTGTTCCATGGTTTGGGAGGTGAGTTGCAAAAACTGCAATAGCAGATGGAATGGATCTATGAGTTTGCCCTTGAAGACATCCAGTGTTACAAAGAAGGCTGTGTGATCCTGGAATGTGACCTAGTTCGGGACAGTGAGGGCTTCAAGGGGCATGTATCATCTGATAAGTCTTGAAGAAAAAGAGATAAATCAGCCCAGCATTTATCTCACCCCTGTAATTCCAGCCATATAATTGGTGTTGACTGAAATTTTTTTTTTTTTTTGAGATGGAGTCTTGCTCTGTCACCCAGGCTGAAGTGCACTGGTGCGATCTCGGCTCACTGCAACCTCCGCCTTCCGGGTTCAAGGGATTCTCCTGCCTCAGCCTCCTGAGTAGTTGGGATTACAGGTGCCTCCGCCACGCCCAGCTAATTATTTTTTGCCTTTTTTAGTAGAGATGGGGTTTCACCATACTGGCCAGGCTGGTCTTGAACTCCTGACCTCAAGAGATCCACCCACCTCAGCCTCCCAAAGTGCTGGGATTACAGGCGTGAGCCACCGTGCTGGGCCTAAACCAGTGAGATTGTTGAGGTTGTTTGTTGCACAGCATTAGCTATTACAAGTGGGAAAACTGAGAAAAAGTCATGATTTTTTTTGGACATGGCAATTATTTATATTCTGAAATGTGTTAACAAATGACATATCATCTTACAACCAGTAGCATTTTTTTTTTTTTTTGAGATAGTCTAGTTCTGTCGCCAGGCTGGAGTGGAGTGGCATGATCTCAGCTCACTGCAACCTCTGCCTCCCAGGTTCAAGTCATTCTCCTGCCTCAACCTCCCGAGTAGCTGGGATTACAGGCACGTGCCGCCATGCCCAGCTAATTTTTATATTTTTAGTAGACACAGGATTTCACCATGTTGGCCAAGATTATCTCGTTCTCCTGACCTTATGATCCATCCATCTTGGCCTCCCATAGTGTTGGGATTACAGGCGTAAGCCACTGTGCCCAGCCAGCACTTTTAAAGTAGAGAAAATAGAGGGAGCATTTATACGTGGATTATAATCTTATATGGAACATTTAGAGAACATTGACTTAAATCTTCATTTAAACTCCACTTCCAAAATTTTCTTAAGTTTTAAATGACAAAGAAAGGGGTCAGCGTTTACCTGCTGGCTGAGGAGGCAGTAGACCAAGAAGATGAAGAAGCCCTGCAGGCTGTTGATGATGGTGAAGAGGTAGGCCATGACCCGGGCAGCTGGACCCACCTGTAGGAAGCCCAGACACCACGTGCAGCCCAGGATGAAGAGCTGAGCTGTTGCTTTGAAAGTCAGCATCCTGGGAGGGGAAGTCAGAGATGAGGATGTCAAAAAACTAACAATGGGCATGAAACCCCTTCTGGTTAGCTGGCCAGGCTGGTCTCGAACTCCTGACCTCAGGTGATCCACCTGCCTCTGCCTCCCAAAGTTCTGGGATTACAGGTGTGAGCCATCATGCCCAGCCTAAAGCAATGAGATTTTTGATGTTGCTTGTTACACAGCATTAGCTGACTATTACAAGCAGGAAAACTGGGAAAAAGGCAGTGAGAACTCTGGAGCTAAACTACCTAGGTTTAAATGGAAGCCAGTACTGGCTATCTGTGTGACCTTGGGAAAGCCGCTTTACCTACTTGCAACTCAGCTCTCTCATCTTATTTTTATTTTATTTTATTTTTGAGATGGAGTCTCGCTCTGCTGCCCAGGCTGGAGTGCAACGGTATAATCTCGACTCACTGAAACCTCTGCCTCCCGGGTTCAAGCAATTCTCCTGCCTCAGCCTCCTGAGTAGCTGGGACTATAGGCATGTGCCACCATGCTTGGCTAATTTTTGTATTTTTAGTGCAGATGGGGTTTCACCACGTTGGCCAGGATGGTCTCTATCTCTTGACCTCGTGATCCGCCCACGTTGGTCTATCAAAGTGTTGGAATTACAGGCATGAGCCACCGCACCTGGCCTCAGTTCCCTTATATTAATAATTGTCCTATTTCATGGGGTTGCTATAAAGATTACATGAGACTTTAACATGGGAAAGTATTTAGGACAATGTATGGTACAAAATTAGTGCCACACATACATAAGGCATTCTAAAACCTGAGTGCTTTTTATCTCTCTCATTCTTATCATTTATAGATGAGCTCTGTCGCCCAGGCTGGAGTGCAGTGGCGTGATCTCAGCTCCCTGCAACCTCCACCTTGCTAGGTTCAAGTAATTCTCCTGCCTCAGCTTCCCGAGTAGCTGGGATTACAGTGTGTGCCACCATGCCTGGCTAATTTTTGTGTTTTTAGTATCGACGGGGTTTCAACATGTTGGCCAGCGTGGCCAACATGTTGAAACCCCGTATCTACTGAAATGACTGACCTCAAATGATCTGCCCGCCTTGGCCTCCCAAAGTTCTGGGATTACAGGCATGAGCTACTGCACCCAGCCAGGGTCATATAATTTGTTATTCAAAAAGGAAAGCTTTTGAGGTCAAAAGGAGGTGTAATGTCCCTAACACAAAGAAATGATAAATGTTTAACGTGATGGCTATCTTAAATACCCTGATTTGATCATTGCACATTTTAGGTATGAACCAAAATATCACAAATACTTCATAAATGTATATAAATATTATGTGTCAATAAGAATAAAAAATAAAAGAGGGTACTGTCAATAATTATATTGTATCAACAGACATAAGCTGAGACTGTCTCAGTTAAGCTGAGACATAAAGCCATCCTACTTACAGTATTTATGGCATATATATAGACACACACACAATATACATACATATATATTTCATATGCACTATCACAGTATATCATCACAATATATAGTGATAGTGTATATGAAATATGTATATACAAATATATATTATGTTATATGTATGTCATATACATATAGCATGCATGTCATCTACATACAACATATGTTACACATATACATATGTATATATGATTAAAAAGTAAAAATAAAAGGGGGGTACTGTTAATAATTACATTGAGTCAACAGACACAGAATGTTCCAGGTAAGCTGAGATACATATAATCTGAGGTAAGCTGAAGGTAAGTTAAATATATAAACTCCATATTATACATATCATATATACATATAGATGATAGCTGCATGTATATGATATATAAGATATAGATATGAATATACATATTTATATATAATATATAATCTGATATTTGTTATATATAACAACAGCTCATTCCAACTTCCGTCTCCTGGGTTCAAGCAGTTCTCTGCCTCAGCCTCCCAAGTAGCTGGGATTACAGATGCCCGCCACCATGTCTGGCTCATTTTTGTATTTTTATTAGAAATGGGGTTTCCACCATGTTGGTCAGGCTGGTCTCGAACTCCTGACCTTGTGATCCACCCATCTCAGCCTCCCTAAGTGCTGGGATTACAGGTGTCAGCCACCACACCTGACCAAGGAACAGTTTGTATATTGTGATCCTATTGTGCGTGTGTCTGTCTGTTCTACTTAAAGTGCACAGAGAAAGCTCTGGGAAAATGTCATGGATTTCATATCTCACACATCAAATAGGCTGTTAATTCTGGCTTCCTGGGAAGTGAAAGTAGCAGGAAAAGGGACAGTTAGCCACTTTCACTTACTTTATACATTTCAAAAAACTATGAAAAGAATTTAACAAACTTAGCTTATTTTTATGATTAAAATGAAAACAACAACAAACTATGTGCTCAAATTAAAATGGAAGGTGCAACATGAAAATACTCATACCTCAAGATATTTTGAAGTAGTATTATACAAAATATATTTTAATCTAGATCCTTGTTGAACCTATGACACACAATTGGAGGTATACATTTAAATTGGTATGTGTACAGAGAGTATAATTTGTAATTTAATCCTGTGATTTAATATAGCTAGATTGATCTCTACTGGCTGGGGTGGACACAGCTTTGTGACATTACCAGATTAATTTTGAGGGTTTCTATAGAATTTAAGCTTTTCAGTAACTGTTGAATTAGATAATCTGAGTTGGTTGTTTTTGACAAAAAACATACTCCTGTGCATCTTGCGTTGTGCGGCAGAAACGAATGTTTTCCTCCATTTTCATCTTCCTTTGATGTTAGATCTCTTCCTCTCTGAGTTTTAAAACAAAGCACATGGTCACTTGGTTAGAGACTACATTTCCCAGCTTCCCTTGCAGCTGGGTGTCACCATGTGACCGAGATCAGCCATTGGGATATTAGCAAATGTGGCAGGTGCAACTTCTATATTACCTCCTTCCCGTAGATGGGATATTGACAAGGACAACATCCTTCTAGAGGATGGTGGAGCAACAAAGTAGAAAGGACCTGAGACCATGGATCACTGTGTGGAGCAGAGCTTCTTTATTAGCCCTGGCCTGCTCACTTCTGGGTTGCAACATCAGAGTGAAATAAACTTATATTTTATTCCTTATTTTTTTTTTTGAGATCTTTTTATCACAACAGTTTAGCTTGTAGTCTAGCTAATACAGGTTCTCATTAATTGTGACAGTGGAAGATTACAGTGGTCTTGCTAGTCCTGGGAGCATGGCTGTTGAGTGTATATGTGTGTGGATATGCAGGAGGGATGGGTAGAAGGAAAGGGATTAGGGAGTACCATTTGTCACATCCTACCTTGTGTTCTGGATGGTTGACACTTCACTGTTGAGGGAGGAAAGTTTTCTTTTCAAAATCCAAAGCACCAAGAGAAAAAATACTAAATTCACCTGCAGGAGCAACAGAAACAAGGCAAAATGCAAGTTAAAATAATGTATGGTGTCCACTTTAAGTTGCACACAAGAGTCCTACCTCCCTGTACATGGGATTCAATTGGTAGCGGGCGGAAAATCAAACCACACAACAGTGGAAATGCAAGCCCCTTGTACCCAGAGCTTCTCTTGGTTCTTCTTAGTTTGGGAACATCAAAGGCACATACTCACAGAGAAAATGGCACAGACTGGGCCAAGGAAACCCCAGATGAATCCTTGGTCCAGGTGGAGCCAGCACCTATGAACAATGGGAAAAGAGACACAAAGAGATCAGAGAAAGTGCATGACATGAACACAAAGTGACTCTTTTCCTACCAGAGAATTGTTTCCAATTTGTCCCAAAAGTCAGCTGATGACAACCAACCTTTTTTTTTTTTGAGGCAGGGTCTTGCTCTGTTGCCCAGGCTGGAGTGCAGTGGCTCAATCTCGGCTCACTGCAACCTCTGCCTCCTGGGATCAAGTGATTCTCCTGCCTCAATCTCCCAAGTAGCTGGGATTACAAACGTGCACCACAACACTTGGCTAATTTTCGCATTTTTAGTAGAGATCAGGTTTTGCCATGTTAGCCAGGCCGGTCTTAAACTCCAGACCTCACCGTGATCTGACCCCCTTGGCCTCCCAAAGTGCCGGCATTACCGGCGTGAGCCACTGCGCCTGGCCAACAATCAGCACTAATTACACGTTTTGACTGCAATTTTGATCCACACATCATGTGTTAGCGTCCTGTTAAGGATTTTACGAGCACAGTCCTGTTGAATTTTCACACTAACACTGTGAGACTGTGAGGTTGGGACAATGGGGACAACTGTTATTCTCATCTCACTAATGAAGGGACTGAGACTTCAGAGCTCAAATCGCAGGAAGAATAAAGCTGGAACCTAACTCTCGTGATCCAAGAGGTTGAAATAGACACTCCTATATCCACTAAGATAAACCCTAAGGTTAAGGCAAATTACAGATGGGTCAAGGGTTCGGGGCCTGGCTGGCACAGCAAATTTCCTCCCTCCCTCCCTCCCTCCCTCCCTCCCTCCCTCCCTCCTTTCTTCCTTCCTTCCTTCCTTCCTTCCTTCCTTCCTTCCTTCCTCTCTTCTTCCTTTCCCAAGTTTCACACTTGTTGCCCAAGCTGGAGTACAATGGTGCAATCTTGGCTCACCACAACCTCCACCTCAAGTGATTCTCCTGCCTCAGCCTCCTGAGTAGCTGGGACTACAGGTGTGCACCACCACGTTCAGCTAATTAAACAATTTTTTTTCATAGAGATGGGGTTTTGCTATGTTTCCCAGGCTGGTTTTGAAATCTTGGGCTCAAACAATCCTTCCTCCTTGGCTTCCCAAAGTGCTGGGGTTACAGGCATGAACCACCAAGCCTGGTCTTCCATCTTATTTTAATGCTAAAATCCTGCCCCAAAGTAAACATGAGATGTATGTTATATGTACATATATGTGTATCCATTGTGCATGCACTCTGCTCCCATCTTAAACAGGTACAGCTTTTCCTCGAAACCTGCTGAATGCGTATGACTCTGTTGTATAATACGGATCTAGTGAGGCATAAAACCTAACCTGCCCTTTCCCTTCTCAAAGAGAGAGCACCTTTGGCTCATGCTGGAGACTTTCTCTTTTTGGTTTGCAAACCAATGTTGCCAATAAAGCCCTCCCTTCCTTCCTTCCTTCCTTCCCTTCTTCCTTCCTTCCTTCCTTCCTTCTTTCCTTCCATCCTTCCTTTCTTCCTTCCTTCCTTTCTTTCTCTCTCTCTCTTTCTTTCTTTTTCTTTTTTGGCAATCTCACTCTGTCGCCCAGGCTGGGGTGCATTGGTACAATCACAGCTCACTGCAACTTCTGCCTCTCAGGTTCAAGGGATTCTCCTGCTTCAGCTTCCTGAGTAGCTGGGATTACAGGTGCCCGCACCACCATGTCTGGCTAAAGTTTGTATTTTTAGTAGAGGTGGAGTTTCGCCATGTTGGCTAGGCTGGTCCCGAACTCCTGACCTCGAGGGATTCTCCCGCCTTGGCCTCCCAAAGTCTGGGATTACAGGCATGAGTCATCGCACCCGGCCTTAAAGCTCTTCTTTCTATTATTTATTCATCTTGATGGTCTTTTGATCAACACCCAAAACCCTCTCCTTCTGAAGCCGTCCCTATAAACTTTATAAAAATAATCAGAGAAGAAGAAAGTGGGAGAAATGAAAATAGACCAAGCTTCCAACACATCCAGGATTCATTCCAGGTCAGCTTGCTCTCTGAGCTGCTTCCTCCTAGCTGTTTGGTGCCTATTATCCTAGAATCTCACAGATCCTGGATAACAGTTTCCGTTTACTGCTCTATAGGTAACAACTTAAATATTATAAAACATTAAGTTTCAGCCTGGCATGGAGGCTAATGCCTGTAATCCCAGCACTTTGGGACACTGAGGCGGGTGGATCACCTGAGGTCAGGAGTTTGAGACCAGCCTGGCCAACATGGCAAAACCCCGTCTCTACTAAAATACAAAATTAGCCAGGTATGGAGGCATATGCCTGTAATCCCTGCTACTCGGGAGGCTGAGGCAGGAGAATTGCTTGAACCCGGGAGGAGGAGGTTGCAGTGAGCCGAGATCGTGCCATTGCACTCCGTCCTGGGCAAGAAGAGCAAAACTCCATTTTAAAAAAAAAACAACCATTAAGTTTCAGCCAGACGTGGTGGCTCACACCTGTAATCCCAGCACTTTGGGAGGCTGAGGTGGGTGGATCACCTGAGGTCAGGAGTTTGAGACCAGCCTGGAAAACATGGTGAAACCCAGTTTCTACTGAAAATACAAAAATTAGCTGAGTGTGATTGCAGGCACCTGTAATCTAAACTACTTGGGAGGCTGAGGTAGGAGAGTCGCTTGAACCTGGGAGGTGGAGGTTGCAGTGAGCCAAGACCGTAGTACCATTGCTCTCCAGCCTGGGCAACAAGAGCGAAACTCTGTCTCAAAACAAACGACAACAACAACAACAAACCCTACAAAAAATTTAAATTTTCCTTGAGATATTCTTTCAGGTCCTGTGTACCAGTGAAACTACGGGCCTCAGCTGCTCTGCAGGACTGTAGGAAGAGCTGAGCCACCAAAGAAGGCAGTTTCTGCCTCCTGATAATTTCATTCACTGTACCATGAACGATCAATGACCCAAATTTTCCAGCCTCCTCACCCTCCAGGATCCCCTTAAAAGCCCCAGTCCAGAACTCCTTGGGGAGATTGATTTGAATCTTCTCCCATCTCCTCGCTTGGCGCCCTGAGATTATTAAGCTCTCTTTTTTTTTTGAGACAGGGTCTTGATCTGTCACCCAGGCTGGAATGTAGTGGCCTGAGCATAGCTCACTGCAGCCTTGAACTCTTGGGCTCAAGCAATCCTTCCACCTCAGCTTCCTGAGTAGCTGGGACTACAGGTGTATAATATTACCACACCTGGCTAGTCTTAAAAAAAAAAATTTAGTAGACACAGGTCTTGCTGTGTTGCCCAGGCTGGTCTTGAACTTGTGAACTCAAGTGATCCTACTGTCTGGGCCTCCCAAAATGATGGGATTACAGGTGTGAGCCACTGTGCTCAGCTGATTTTTAATTTTTTTTGTAGAGATGAAGGTCTTGCTATGTTGCCCAGTCTGGTCTTGAACTTCTGGCCTCAAGTGATCCTCCCACCTTGGCCTCCCAAAGTGTTGGTATTACAGGTGTGAGCCATCACACCTGGCCTCATTAGGCTCCTTCTCTGCTGCAAACCCTGCTATCTTGGGGGATTGATATGTTACTGTGCAGTGGGCATATGACCCTGTTGGTTGTATAACACTTCCAGAACTTTGCAAACTCTTAACCACCGTCTCACCCTGCCTTGCTGGGAAAGAGGTTAGAACTGTTTTAAAGGGGAACATAGAGTGCATCGCTTACGTGTATTTCCACCATCATTCATGAATGCTGCCTTCAAAAGCTTTCTTAGGAAACTGTCCATGACACAGGGTGGGGTTCAGGCTCACCGATCAGTGGTTCCATAAAGGTGAGGCCTGGAGGCTGCAGAAATGGCCACAATCACAGCGGGAACGCCATAGCCGACTGGGAACATGACCCACTTCATGAGTCTGTTGATGCTTGAGTAGTTGGCCACCGTCAGGTTCCGTGCAGTGAGGAAGAGGTGCAGGCTCTCCAGCAGCATCCAGGTGAAGGCAGCCAGGTAGAGGTAATGCAAGGCGCCAGCGATGATGGAGCACAGCACCTGGGGAGGAGAAAGGGATGCCTGAAGCTGTTGTTAGGGTGGACTTTGGCCCTAGGACCTCTCCTTGACATTGGCTTTGGGGTTCAGAGCACCTGACATCAGACCAATGGCATTAAAAGTCAACGGGAACTGGACGCAGTGGCTCATGTCTCTAATCTCAGCACTTTGGGAGGCTGAGGTGGGAGGATTGCTTGAGCCCAGGAGTTTGAGACCAGCCTGGGCAACTTAGTGAGACCTCATTTCAATTATATTAAAAAAAAAGATAGGCTAGCATCGGCCACCTGGGCACCCTTCAACCTGCCCTTGGGACTGAAAGGGTGACAGAACGTGCCACCTTCACCTATGCCACTTTGCAATAGATGACCAGAATTTATTCCTCCTTTTTAATTGCTCAAAGACTTTGTATGCTTTGAGCAATGTCTCCTTTCCTCATCCACTTCCCCCTCAGCCTCAGGCCACCTCCATTCTAAGCTCTACTCCTACTATACTGCGTGGTGACTATAGTTAATAATAATATATTGTGAATTTCAAAGTAGCTAAAAGAGTGGATTTTTAAAAAAATTTATTTATTTATTTATTTATTTATGAGAGGGAGTTTCACTCTTGTTGCCCAGGCTGGAGTGCAATGGCACGATCCTGGCTCACTGAAACCTCTGCCTCCCGGGTTCAAGCGGTTATCCTGCCTCAGTCTCCTGGATAGCTGGGATTACAGGCATGTGCCACTACTCCTGGCTAATTTTGTATTTATAGTAGAGACGGGGTTTCTCCATGTTGGTTAGGCTGGTCTCGAACTCCAGACCTCAGGTGATCCGCCCGCCTCGGCCTCCCAAAATGCTGGGATTACAGGTGTGAGCCACCGAGCCCAGCCAAGAGTGGATTTTATTTTATTTGAGACAGGATCTCACTCTGTCACCCAGGCTGGAGTCACCAGGGACAATCATAGCTCACTGCAGCCTCAAACTCCCAGGCTCAAGTGAATCCTCCCACCTCAGCCTCCTGAGTAGCTGGGACCACAAGTGTGTGCCACCCTACCCACTAATTTTTCTAGAGATTGGGTCTCACTATGTTACCCAGGCCAGTCTCCAAGTCCTGGGCTGAAGTGATCCTCCTGCCTCAGCCTCCTAAAGTACTGGAATTACAAGCATGCACCATCACCCCCAGGCCTAAAAGAGTGAATTTTAAGTGTTTTCACCAGAAAGAAATCATAAGTATGGAAGTGATAGATATGTTCATTATCCTGGATGGATCATTTCTCAATGTGAACCTCAATGGAAACTTCACATTGTAACCCATAATTTTATACAATTATTATTTTTCTATGGAAAAATAAAATTTAGGAAAAAAGTTTCACTTTAGTATAAGAGATTATGATTATGATTCTCTTTTTGAGACAGGGTCTTGCTCTGTCACCCAGGCTGGAGTACAGTGGTTGCAATCATAGCTCACTGTAGCCTCGAACTCCTGGGTTCAAGCAGTCTTTCTGCCTCAGCCTCTGAGCAGCTGGAACTACAGACATGCGCCACTGTGCCCAGCTAATTTTGTTATTTTTTGTTTTTTGAAGAGATAAGGTCTCACTATGTTGCCCAGGATGGCCTCAAACCCCTGGCCTCAAGTGATCTTTCTGCCATTGCCTCCCAACGTGTTAGGATTACAGGTGTGAGCCACTGTGTCTGGCCCAAGGGATTATGTTAAACTGAAGGCAGTTGAGAAGAAGCAGACAAAAAAAAAGGCTCTCTGACCTCCCGCTATTTGCCTAAAAGCAGGACATATGTTTATATACATTTATATACTTGTCTTTTTTTTTTTTTAAGAGATGGGGTCTTGCTACGTTGCCCAGGCTGGAGAGCAGTGGCTATTCACAGGCACGATCCCACTACTGATCAGCACAGGGGTTTTGACCTGCTCTGTTTCCAACCTGGGCTGGTTTACCCCTCCTTAGGCAACCTGGTGGTCCCCCGCTCTGGGGAGGTCACCATATTGATATACCAAACTTAGTGCAGACACCTGATCAGCATAGCGCACTACAGCCCAGAACTCCTGGGCTCAAGCAATCCTCCAGCCTCAGCCTCCTGAGTAGCTGGGACTACAGGCATGCACCACCACTCCCAGCTATATACTTGTCTTTTTTTGGGAGTAAGAACACTGAAAATCTACTCTGTTAGCAATTTTTCAATATACACTATATTGTGATTGACTATAGTCATCATGATGTACAATAGTTCTCTTGAATTTATTCTTCATGTCTAACTGAAATTTGGTACCCTTTGACCAACGTCCCCCAAAACCCCTTCCCTGTCATCCTAGTCTCTGCTAACAACCAATCTCCTCTTGGATTTTGTGAGTTTGGCTATTTTAGATTCCACACATAAAGTGAGATCATGCAGTATCTGTCTTTCTGTGCCTTGCTTATTTCACCCAGCATAACATCCTCCAGGTTCATCCATGTTATCACGAATGGCAGAATTCCTTCTTTTTCTAAAGGCTGAGTAGTATTCCAGTACATTAAGGCATTCTTCCTACTTATTCTCTTCCTTCTACCCTCCTACCCCTGCTTTGGAGAGGACAAAAGTTGATCACCAAGACAATTTTATTCATTTTTTGAGATGGAGTTCTGCTCTTGTTGCCTAGGCTGGAGTGCAATTGTACAATCTCGGCTCACTGCAGCCTGTGCCTCCCAGGTTCAAACAATTCTCCTGCCTCAGCCTTCTGAGTAGCTGGGATTACAGGTGCTCACCACTGTGCCTGGCTAACTTTTTGCATTTTTAGTAGAGATGGGGTTTCAGATGTTGACCAGGCTGGTCTCGAACTCCTGGCCTCAGGTGATCTGCCTGCCTCAGCCTCCCAAAGTGCTAGGATTACAGGCATGGGCCACTGCACCTGGCCACCAAGACAACTTTAGATCCTCCTTGGCCTGGAGTCAATGCTGGAGGAGTCTACATAACCAATGAAATGGTTTGGCTCTGTGTCCCCAGCCAAATCTCATCTTGAATTGCACTCCCACAATTCCCATGTGTTGTGGGAGGGACCCGGTGGGAGATAATTTGGATCATGGGGGCAGTTCCCCCATACTGTTCTTATGGTAGGGAGTAAGTCTCATGAGATCTGATGGCTTTATCAGGGGTTTCTGTTTTTGCATCTTCCTCATTTATTCTCTTGCCGCCACCATCTAAGAAGTGCCTTTCACCTCCTGCCATGATTCTGAGGCCTCCCCAGCCAAGTGGAACTGCAAGTCCAATTAAACCTCTTTTTCTTCCCAGTCTCGGGTATGTCTTTATCAGCAGCTTGAACGTGGACTAATACAACCAATGATACTAATAAGCCTTTATCTATCACTCATTTCCCAGATATTTGATTCCCGTACTTTGCCGCCTCTAGAGACCCAAGGTCTTCTTCCCATCTCCAAATATGTATAATTCTTTGTCAAAAATGCTGTGGTTCTAAACTACCTCTTTGAGAATACCTCATTGCCTGGGTATCTCCCATGTATATATGAAATATGCATACATGTTAATAAACTTTTGCTTGCTTTTTCTCTTGTTTATCTGTCTTTAGTTATAGGGGTCCCAACTACGATCTCAGAAGGGTAGTGGGAAAATTATATTTTTCTCCTCTACAGACCCAAGGACATTTTATTAAGGAACCCAATGCAGCCTTGCTCCATAAGCTCCAGATCCCTTGGGGCGGGGCCAGGCATCTTCTGAGACACTGTCAGTACCTTGGGTTCAGTTTGATCAATTCCCACGAGGAAGAGGAGGTGGGCCAGGAAGAGGCAGAGTGAGAGTTGCAGATGCAGCGAGGTGCTGGTGTTCTGGATGGCTTTGCACAGGAGGAAGGTGAGGGCTGCCAGGAGGAGGCACAGCAGAGAGAGGCTCAGCCCCAGGTAGGTGATGACGGTCAGCACAGGATCCTCCTCCTGGGACCGAGAAAAAGAGTTCACAGTTACGCTTTCCTGCACTGGGATTATGGCTCCCCTCCTTGGACTGGGGCATCCTTGACACAGGCACCAAGCCCAGTGGTAGTGTGGGATCGTTAGACTGCTAATGTAGATTGCTAACATAGACTGCTAACGTAATTGCTAATGTAGACTGCCAGTGTGGATTGCTAATGTAGATTGCTAATATAGATTGCTAACGTAGACTGTCGATGTAGATTGCCAAAGTAGACTGCTGATGTACATTGCCAGTGTAGACTGCTGATGTAATTGTTAATGTAGACTGCTAATGTAACTGCTAATGTAGACTGCTGATGCAATTGTTAATGTAGACTGCTAGTGTAGACTGTTAATATTGATTGCTAATGTAGACTGCTAATGTAGATTGCTAATGTGGACTGCTAATCTAGATTGGTAACGTAGACTCAAAATGTAGATTGTAGATTGCTAATGTAGACTGCTAATGTATACTAGCAGTCTGGTATAATACCTGGCTGGTGAATGCCATCAGGACAGCGAAGCTGGACAGGTGAGTGGAATTGCATATGGTATGACTCTTGTTCATGCTTATCAGGAAGCAGCCATCCCTGGACCACTGGCCGCCCTGCTCTGTGCTCTCCCAGTAGACACAGAAGACCTTTTTGCTCCTGGGGTTTATCTGAAAATAGAAAAGGCTCATTGTCTTTTTTTTTTTTTTGAGATGGAGTCTCACTCTGTTTCCCAGGCTGGAGGGCAGTGGCGTGGCATGATCTCAACTCACTGCAACCCCCGCTTCCTGGGTGCAAGTGATTCTACTGCCTCAGCCTCCTAAGTAGCTGGGATTACAGGTGTGCGCCAACACACCTGGCTAATTTTTGTATTTTTTGTAGAGACAGGGTCAACTATGTTGCCCAGGCTGGTCTTGAACTCCAAGACTCAAGCAATCTGCCTGCCTTTGCCTCCCAAAGTGCTGGGATCATACAGGCATGAGCCACCACACCCAGATGGCTCATTGTCTTTTTCCTCAGGAGGGACAGTTCTCAGTGTTGATCTACATCAAGGTGCCATCTGCTAAGGCACCTGGGTGATGAGTGACTCAGGTGATTTCTGTTTTGTTTGTTTGTTTTTGCGACAGGGTCTCATTCTGTCATCTGGGCTGGAGTGCAGTGGCACAATCACAACTCACTGCTGCCTTGACCTCCCTGGCTCAAACAATCCTCCTATCTCAGCCTCCAGAGTAGCTGGAACTATAGGTGTGCTCCACCATGCCTGGCTAACTTTCGTGTTTTGAGTAGAGATGGGGTTTCAACATGTTGCCCAGGCAGGTCTTGAACTCCTGGCCTCAAATGATCCTCCTGCCTTGGCCTCCCAAGGTGCTGTGGTTATGGGTGAGCCATTGCGCCTGATTTCTATTTTATGTGGCCACCAGGACCCTTGATCTATAACCGCAGCTCTTTTGGGATTTTATGTAACATAAAATAAAGCGGAGGCTCCCTAGGAACCACAGTTTCACGAGATTTCATTGGCTTTAGAACCTTGACCCATCATGGGAGAAAAAAAAAACCCAAAAAACCAGTGGAGTCTGAAGCTTGCATAATGTTTTCCCCCAAAGTCTCTGTAAGCTAAATGTCCTTGCTCCTTGTACAATCGATTCTGTCTCTGACTCCCTTACAACACAATAATTTCTGATAGGATGAGAGGCATAGTATAGGAAGGAACGTCATGGGAAGAATGAATAAAATTAGGCTTTGAGGCTGGGCATAGTGGCTCACACCTGTAATCCTAGCACTTTTGGAGGCCGAGGTGGGTGGATCACCTGAGGTCAGGAGTTGGAGACCAGTCTGTCCAACATGGCCAAACCCCGTCTCTACTAAAAATACAAAAATTAGCCAGATGTGGTGGTGCTTGCTTGTAATCCCAGCTACACGGGAGGCTAAGGCAGGAGAATCCCTTGGACCTAGGAGTCGGAGGTCACAGTGAGCCAAGATCACACCACTGTGCTCCAGCCTGAGTGACAGAGACTCCATCTCAAAAAAAAAAAAAAAAAAAAAGAAAGAAAAAGAGGCCAGAGGAAGTGGTTCACACTTGTAATTTCCGGGTTTTGGGAAGCTGAGGCAGGAGGATCGCTTGAGGCCAGGAGTATGAGACCAGCCTGGGTGACATTGTGAGTCCCCCTTTCTACCAAAAACAGAAAAATTAGTTGGGCGTGGTGGCTTACACCTGTAGTTCCAGCTGCTGGGGAGGCTGAGGTGGGAGGGTCTCTTGAACCCAGGAGTCTGAGGCTGTAGTGAGCTATGATTGTGCACCTGCACTCCACCCTGGGTAACAGAATGACAGCCTTTCCAAAAAAGGTAAAGATATAGGTGAAATTAACTTTAATATAATCCACTATAGTCAACATAGTATCTTTTAAATATGTCAGCATAAATTAATAAATATAATCAACATAGCTATTATCAAGGAAATATTTTACTTTCTTCTTCTTTGTTTAGATTTACTTCTTTTTAAAAATTTATGTTAGGCCTCATCCCGGGGATGCAAGGCTGGTTCAACATATGCAAGTCT